>JBAJNP010003608.1:0-38506 GCA_036877545.1 Yasuhikotakia modesta | reverse complement strand
GTAAGTAGAACACGGCGAAAACGCTCAGAATTGTTTAACAGGGCAAAACAAGACTTCGCAATAAATTCATGGCACTGGTGAGTTTATATAGAGCGGGACTGATGACAAAATGGCCGCCACCTGGAAGGGGCGTTGCCCAGGTATGGGGCTTATGGGAAATGTAGTTAGTACTCTGGTGAGGGTTCCCGTTGGCGGCAGGTAGAGGTGGCCACAGACACCAGATTAATGACACAACTGAAGGAGCAGTTACTTAAGTTACTTGTTACAGTTACTTGTGTTACTTGACTAAATGTCTCTGGTTAGAACTAATCAAGTTAGAACTGATATTTACAGTATAACCTACTTAACTAAATGGCCTTATGTTGTTACAGTGGTGTCACAGTGAACAGAGCTGGTGTTTAAAGGTTTAAAGGCTGGTGTCTGGGTTATGCCCCAATCCAAATGATACTTTCTCTCTTGCTACTGTTCTGTCTGACAACAGCAAGATCATTCATAAAAGATCAAACATTGAATGACTTAAAGAGATTAAAGGACATAAAGTCTTAAGATTTAGTTAATCTGGTTCATTTCAAATCATAAGTCAAAAATCTTGCACATAAAATGGCATTTTTTAAAATCTGAATAACTTTGTGTATTTTTTTTGCAAGTATAATAAAAATATTTATTCAAAATAAAGACTTTCAAAATCATGAATATTTATTTGTCCCACTAGAAAAAGGCAGTCAAGTGCATAACATTGTAAGACAAGCTTCTCCAAAATTGGAATTTTGACAAATCATTCACACAAACAGACACACAACAGTTTGAATAATAGTTCATAATAATTGCTGTTCTAATACATAAAATGCAAATATAGCCAATTATCAAAAGCAATGGAAGAATTTTTAGACTTTAGATCTGTGAAAAACCATTAAATAAAAGCTATTATACACAATATACATTAAAAACTTTTGAAATGTTGATGATAAGACAGATGATGTGATGACAGCAAAGGAAAAGGAAAACAGTTCTTAAAATAGTTAAGCAGGTATAGCTGGATGTCCATTGACGTGAACGCTTGGATGAGACGTGAAGCCTACAGCTACGGCACACCGGTGGGCTCAAGGCTCCTCCTGTAACAAAACCACCCAACACGCCGATGCGCGCTGTCAGTGAGCGCTCGGGTCCCAGCAGAAGCGAAGCCTCTGCTCAGATCAACCCTGACAGGAATCAGACGCGAGTCTTACGGAAGAAACGCATCTGTCTCTGAGTTTGGATGAATTGCCGTGTTATTTTATAACTGAGCCAAGCGCGAGGAGCAGGAATGTCCCGGAGGAAACAGAGAAACCCAAAACAATTCAAACGTGAGTTTGGAAAAGCGGGTTTTATTCATATTTATATTTTTGTACTAATACAGGCGATTGGACATAGTCTTTGCAATAGTTTTAGTTTATCTTAGTTTCATGAAGACATGTGTAATTGAAACGTTTGTTGATAACCTATATCGCCTATATCGCTATATTTACTGATGAGTCCGATGATGACGTTTTATCGTATGGCCTCCGCCACAACACTGAAATATAATAACACGTTTTACTCTGTTTAGTGAAATATACCAAGATAACAACAGCAAACAACCGCAATACATTTGACACCTTTGAAAAAGTTTTCAATTTACTACTTTAGGTCTTTTGGTGTTTTGATGTCATTACTGTTGCATGAAATATTGCGTGAAACATAACAATATTTTAAAATAATAATAATAACAGTATAATAATAATAACAACAGTACTGTTAAATTAGCTTTTCTTTTAAATTGACTGATCATATTTTGACCATAACTTGTTAAATAATCTAAAATAATTTAAATAATCTACTGCAATGTTTAAATTGCAAGCAGCATTAATCTCCAGTAAACGTTTCTACTCTATAGATAATTTTAAATAAAATGATATAAGGTGCAATTTAAGCATCTTACTGTGTGAAAGTTCTAAATTAAATGTCTGAAATTTTGTGTCTGTAGATCTGTAAAATAACACAATAGTTTCTCCAAATAATATAATTTAATGTAATTCAATGTAACATTATCATTATCTTTTCTTATCGCCGTGTTACAATGTTGTAGTGCTGAAGTAGTTTACTTTGCTGTCCTGTACAGTCCTCATTTATTATATGGGTCCCTCGTATTTCTGGAGGGATTTTAAACATGACAACATTACACAGCAATACACTTGTACGTATCATTAAATGTCATTTACTGTAGTCCAGAGACTGCTGCTCTTGTATGAAAGAAAGCTTTGACCAGCCAGCTGCTCAAAGTAAAGGACAAAGAGGTTATTATGAGAAAGACACTCCTTGTTTTTTCATATTTTGTCTCCAATTGAACACACTTTGCACTGTTATCTGAACCCTGGCGATTCAACCTGGATTTTCATATTTTGCCTATTCCATTCTCTGGGGTGCCCTCTGTGAGGCAGATAAAGCCAAAGTACTGAAAGAGCTCCATTAATTTGCCCCGATGACTTGTGATAAAGGCAGATAATGGGGTAGATAAGCCGGGGAAGATATACCATCAGAGACCCCATTATTACCATTAGAATTCCAGCCCAGCAGTCTGCTCTCACCTGATAATCCCTCTCCCATCCTCCACTTTGGATGATAAGACAAGGAATAGTCAGTCCGCACTCTTTATTAGCCCGCCTGGATATTCAGATAGTATGGTGATAAATTATGTATTTTCTCTTCTCCCACTATTTTAGCACTATTGGAAGATCTCTGTCTATCCTAATAGAAAGATAATAAGGGCATTTGGGGTCATCCTTTCTTCTTTTGCCAGCCCTCCCCCTCTGCTAGTGTTCAGGGTTTTATTGTAATAAGAGGTTGATGGAAAAAGCTGATAGGATGGTCAAGGTGTCTTGGTGGGAGAAACATCACAGCTATCAGACCTGCATCACTAACAGAGGCAGCTACCAGCTCTTCATTTCTGTTGGTTATCATCCCATCGCGGCTAAATGTGGCTGATGTGCCCAGAAAACGGTGTTCTGAGGCGGCTTCGCCAAATTTTTGTCAGGCGATTAAATGACCAGAACAGTTAGTACTAGTTTAGTTCTGGTTCTGTGTTTTTAAATCACAGTTATGTGTGAAATTTTGTATTTGTTGTTGTTCAACAGCAAATTTTTGATGTTGGTCATCACAGTGTGTATAAAAATGTCTTTTTATGAAGACTTATTCTGACAGGAAAAATGTAACGTGTCACTCCAAAGCCACGGTATCATTGAATTCAATTTGATTTAGAAATATATATCTTTATCATATAAGTAATTTAATGATCTTATATACAAAATAAAGAAAGTATTTGTGCTGTTTGGGCTCTTTCTAGATGTCAAATGTTAATGATGTGATATGATGTGATAACTAATGTGATGAACAGCACGGGTCACTCTGCAAGGGTTCTATGTAAACGTGCCTTCAAACAAACACTATAAATAACACTGCGACCAGCTGGTTTAAAGTAAATGCAAAAATGTCTCAAAACAGTCATTTTAAATTATATAAAGGCAGAGACATATTCTCTTGGCAGGTGCCATGTTTTGATATTTTATTCTGAATTATTAATGCCACACAATTTTTATTATTATTATTGTGTGGCATAAAGGTCCACTTTTTTGGGTCCACTGTACATGTTTCTGTTTCTGTTCATCGTCTGTTTCTATCGTTTCTATCTATTGAACAAGATAATTAAACATCCAGACACTGAGTGCTGAAGTTTGGACATGTACGCTAGTTTCCGCTCTAGCTGCAGTCAACGGTCGAGGCTTCTCTTAGTCTCTCAATGTGTAATTCCTCATTTATTTATTTGGTGTCTGTCGCTCTTGGTTGTCGTCCCTGACTCTGTGCTGTCAGAATACGATCATTTATTTCATTATTACAACCTATGGGCAATGTCAGATTTGTTGCCTCTCCTTTCTTCTTTTTTAATCCATTTTGATTAACTTCATCTGCCAGCTGTCAGCGTGAGGCATCTCTCACTCACAATCTCTCATAGATCAGTGCAATATGAATAGAGGCTTATTGCTTGCCAACTTTCTCTGCAGCATCTGTTCAGCACTAATGAGCTCTGAAGTGCTGTGGCTGTGAAGGAGGGAGGAGAGATGGGATGCCAGGTCAGGACCGCTGCTGCTGTTTGTCTTTGTTACGCTGATAGCTCCGCTCCAACATTTACAGAAAAGCTTTGTGAGAGTGATCAGTAAATCTAATAAGCATCAATGTACAGTCAGAAGCAAAAGGTCATAATATATAGATCTATATTTATCTATATCTATATGAGTTTATATGAACTTTGTGAGAAGAAATAATGTGGTGCTACACTTCAGTAGGGCACATTCTATAATATAAGCGCTTGTTATTCTAATATAGTCTCTCAGACAACATTTTTGTTATATTATTCTGTGCAGTGTCCTCAAACTGTCCTGAGTCTCAGATATAAAAAGGATAGAACCTGTTCTGGATGTGAATAAAGTATCGTTTTGTAAAACGTAATCATTCATTTTTGGTCATTTTGAGATTATTGTGATCAGTCACTATATTAATGTCTGCCTGATTAAATAAAGCTCAGTTTTGAAATCTGCCTTGCCAAATAATTATGCCCTATTTTTCTAGGCCATAATTGTCTTTTGTAAATGTTTGTTGTTATCATATACCCTGAGTCCTCCACCACTACACCATATTTTGGATGTCTCCCTTATTTAGCCGACCCGATTCACCTCACCAGCTCATGACAAACTGCAGGACATGAATAGGGTGTGTCTGATGAGCGAAACACAAGCTAACAGGGTTGGGATACACTGGTTTAACTATTTTTTACTGTATATATAGGAATGGTCAATGGCTAGTTAATACATAAAACAATTCTGTCAGAACGATTCTGTTAATACATAAAACAGAATGTTGGCAATTTAATTTATACAAAAATGAAATAAAATGAGTGATTTCTAAAAATCACTATGAATCACTATCTAAAAATCAATTATCAACTACATCGTCCTCTAGATATTGGCTACTGACAGACTCACATCAGTTGACCACAATATACAACCAAGACAACATACAAAAAAGGGTTACACACAACCATACAAAAGGTTGTCCTTAAACTGCATGTAAAGCCATGTAGCCCTGGGACCCAAAGCTTTAAAAGGGGCTGACAGAATCGATGGCAGAAACAAGATAAGCAAGATGTTTATTTGACGAGTCTTAATCATTGATGCTGTGCTGTGGTAGAAGCTTTATCAGCGAGGTCCAGCAACTGGAGCAGAACAACACTTTTATTCCACTCACCCATATTAAGCCCAAAGAATTCAATGATAGTAAATCAATAGCTTTTGTCAGATACACACTGGTGGCGGGTTTTGAATAGGAACAATAAGACGGCTCAATTAGGATGTTTGTTTTGAAGACATTGATGCACTATTGTTGTGTTTGGAGCAGATCTGCTCTTACAGCAAATATAAACCTGCAGAAAGGATAGAATGTAAAGAGGCTTATCAGCTTTATAAATAAGTGCTCCTCGATTTTTTGTTGTTGTATCTTTTCTCTGATCGTAAATATTTAAGCATAATTGTATTTTAAGAACCTCCATGAGATTTATACAAATAAAGATAAAAACTGTATTACATCACCCTAATGTCTCAGTAAAAGTGAATTGATTTAGAAACTACATAAAGAGATTATGTTTCTGAAACAGATCATGGAGAATATGTCACCAGGAATAACAGACTGGAGTTTCTTCTGTAAATGTCTGACAGAAGCTCAACAGCTCTGGATGTTTATTCTGTCAGGAAGTTCAATTGGGTCATTCTCAGCGTCTAAAAATTGTATGCTTATGTAAAGTAGTTTTTTAATAAAGGGGTATATAAGACATTAGATAAATCTCAGGCAGTTTTTAAAATAAGTTCTGACTTTATTATTTACACCGTGTCAAAAAAATAATGACAATAAATGATGAAATATTCACTTGACTTTATCAACTTAATGGTAAATTTAAATCATTTGAAAATGTTGATATTGCAACAACAATTTCTGTTATTATCTTGCTCAGGATGAAATATTTAAGTGTAAGACAAATCAGAACAAAGATAAAAACAGAACCATCAAACCCGCTGCTAACATTGTTCTGTTGTTGTGTGATGTTGTTGTGTGACGTTGTTGTGTGATGTTGTTGTGTGATGTTGTTGTGTGATGTATCAATCAGAAAGATTCATTGCAATTTCATCTTGTATATGATTATTATTATTATTATTGCATTACACCATGTATCGGGTCAGAGTACTTCTTATGAGACTGTGGTTCTGACATCCTAAAATAATGTTTATTGTTTATATTGTAAATTGTTTATATTGTTTATTGTTTATATTGTAAATAGTCATTTTTAAAACATGATCTATGGTTACAGATATTGTGACAAGCCATAACTAGCACTAACATGAAACGCACATGAAAATGTAGAGACATTTTGGTTTCTGTCTGCGTGTTACACTCATTATTACATTACATTATTATGATACTCATAATAGTAATAGTAATAGTAAACTCATAATGACATTATCAGGTACCTCAGCCTTTAAATTCTTATTAAGTAAATGATTTAGGAGCCCAAATTATTTGTGGGTGCAACAATAAATGTGTTTGTTGGGATTACCGGGCTCTGCCTTCTCAGTTTAACTTCAGCACCTCCAGCAAATGTGACGGCAGTCTGGGCTTTTAAATGCAGAGCAGAAAATCGTAATGACACAAATCTGGGGCACTAATAGGTGATAGCTTAAGTTTGTGAGAGAGCCTTTTGTGAACTGCCTTTAAAAGTTCAGAACTGAAAGCACTTTGGGCCTGGGTCTGCAAAGCTGTTGATACCAGATGACAGCCTGAAGTTAATTACTTCGTCATAGGACGTTGGTATTGATATTGGTAATAAGTGTATGGAATAAGTATCATTTTTGTGTTTTTTTATCATGGATTTTCCTAAAGGTTATTTAATAAAGTATAAAGTATTTTTGTTATTTCATGTGTCAGGTTCCCCATACAGATTAGACCTTTCTAATATTTCGGTTGTTTGCCCTAGACAACAGAATGATTACATGGAGAGTAAAGTTAAGACTTTTGCTCAAATTTGCAGCCTTCCTAAGGTTTGCGTTTAAAAATGTTGTATCAAATTCTTCTAATTTACATTAACTTCTCCACATTAACTAATAGCTCTGTATTTTGACTGTATTTGATCACATTTTAAACACTTTTTGGACAGTTTTATTTGTTAGATTAAATCTGTTGGGTCACTTGCTGGCTTGTTTCTGTCACTTCAGGCTTGTTTAAAGAGACTCACATGCTGTTTAAATGACTCTGTTTACAGTTTACAGCTGTTTTAATGCAGAGCTGCAAACTCTCCCACATTCAGCACACAGTGACAGACAGAAGAGGAAAGACACTGATGATGCACATATAACAACAAATGATTCATCCGCCTCTCATGACTGTAAACAGACAGATCAGTGAGTTACAGTTACGGCTCTGTGAGTCTCTGGGTCTCATGTTTAGGTTAGTAACTATTATTTAAGCCTGTGTAAAAATAAGTTAGCAAAGTTATTATTTTTGAGCAATAATTTTAAATAATGTTATGATACAAACAGTAATTGTATCAGTCGTCACAAAGTTTGTAAAAAAGTTTAGTTTTTACCATAAATTCATCGATTTAACAATTACACAGCATATAGACAAAAATAAGGTTCAGATCACATCATATATCACCTTTAATTATTGGTAAAAAAATCCCTAAAAATTTGTGATTATATATGTAAAGCTGGAATCCATAACATTGTTTGGCTAAAAATGAGCTCATAATCAATTATTGAGAAATACCTGACAAATCAGTGTTCAAAACAGACCCCATACCTTCCCATGAAGTTTGTTATGAGTTTTTTACATTTCATGTTTGACTTCTTAAAGTACATAAAGTAGCTTTAAATTCAAGGTTTTTAACATAGATGGCAATAGAGAAAAGAACTGCAGATTCCAGCTTAAATGTTTCACCATCTGAGCGACTAAAACATGCATAACACTACTGATGTCCCTCACAGCCTCAGTTTCATTCACAATAAATGAAACATGCTGTTTGCTTTGACTGTGTCTGTAGGAGCTGTCAGTGTCCGAGGTCTACAGTATGAAGTAGAAATCCCTGGAGGTCTTTGCCCAGAGCTTCACCCTCACCTCTCTCTGTTTCTTTTTCTTTTTATTTGTCCTTTTTCACTCTCATGTTTCTGGTCCATCTTCTCCTAGGAAAGACTCAGTGGACAGATGGAGTCAGTGGGGATTTATGGCAGGAAGTTGATCAGGTGGGCGATACAGTGTCTGGCTGCCACAGCTGTTTGTTTTATGCAGTGCCGACATCTAGAACAATTCAAATCCAGCACATTAACACAGAGGAAATGATTCTGTCTTTATGTCATCTTTTCTTTTATTTTTCTGGTAGATCCTCACAGTAAAAAAAATATATTTAGGTAATTGCATCCATACTACTGGTATATAATATGCTAATAGTAGTATTTCACATTGGCTCACATAATGTTTCCTGTTTAATTGATCTTCAGTAAATTGACAGTATAAACTGGTCCCAGTGAGTTTATACTATTGATTTTGTGGTCAGATGGAAATACTGCACACTGTGAGATACCAGACGAGAAAAGAGAGGGATGGAATGGGAGGGAAATAAGTCTGATTTCCATGCGACTTAGTCCTGTCAGACTAAATTAGCTCAGGTGTAATTAGAGCCCTGGAGAGCATCCTGCTTTGGCTGCGGTGTGCGATGGGGCAGCATGGCTATGCACTGAAGCCAGCTGATACTGTGCCGGGCTGCTATCACCTCACAAACACACGCCTCCAACACTGCAGACAGGCGGCAAATCCAAGCATGAAATTAGTAGTCACTCAGATCATGCCCGCATACTTGCATATTTCACTTCATGTGTTTTTCATAATCATAGTGGCTTTCAATGGCAGTTTGAGTTTGCAACATTTTATATTTTGTTATAAAGAGCCTTAAGTAATTATTAAAATCTTAAATAATAAACAATAGTATTTTTGTAAAATTTTTGTAAAAAAAGTAAAATTGAAAGTACCTATGATACAGCAGTACCATGTTCCTCTAGGAAATGCGGGACACTTGTTTCTGCAAGATTAAATAAATCAAATCATGACCTTGTTCAGTGTATCTGTCTATATTTATTTCTTTATTTTCTATATGCACACAGTTCCAAAAGATAATAAAAGGAACAAGATTCTTCATCTAGATCATAGCAGCTGTTAAACTCTTACAGCTCCATGTTGTAAATGACCATGTTAACTTGATACATTAGTTATTAGTTTTACTGTTTACATGCACATGCACACACACACACTTGTATATGTGGTTTGTGGGGAATCTCCATAAGTGTATTGATTTTTAAATTGAGCTACTCAAACTTTTTATTCACTTTCCCAAACTCCACCCCTAAACCCTCACATTAATTAAAATATACACCATTTATTATGTTTTTTAAAACAAGTATGTATGTCCTCGTAAACCACACACACACACACACACACACACACACTTACTTACCTATAGCTACTGATTTGAGGACAAACGCTTGCATTTATAAATTTAAAATAGCATTACTTTAATTTTTTTATTAGCTAACTAAACACATGCATACCCAAACATATCCACTAAAAAGCACTTTTATTTAGTGTACAGTAATTCTTACAGTTTTAGCTCTGTAAAAATGGATACATTTTAAAACCAATATTTCTGATATCAAAGGTGAAAACCGCATTTGTTCAGGTGGCTGCTTCTCCTACATGCCCCCCGACTGAAGAAAAAACATTAATATGCAAATATGAAAGTACATGTACAGCTGGAAGGGAAGGTTTCTCCTGATAGAATGTAGCCACTGTCTTTTTTAACTGAGTAAAGAAATTAATCAAACAGAGAAAAATGAACTTTGTGATTGCGCGGGTGTACCACCCAAAGGCATGGCAAGCAAATGAAAAATCAACATTGTACCCACTGATAAGCCGAATGAATAAGAAAGTGTGCTGTGTCTACCTTCAGTGCTGTTGCGAACAAGTTATTTCTGAGCAGACGTAACCTCAGGCTTTGGATTGGTAAAGAAACTCTTACAAACAAATGACAAAACAGTTATATGAGGCACATCGTGGAATATTGTTGAATGTTTGATTGTGATTGTAAAGCAAGCTTTAATTTTACCACTGCTCATGTTTTAACAAATTAATGATTTTTACAACCCCCAAATTTGAAATTAAATAGTATCAAGTAAACGGTTATGCAGTTTTTCCTCCAGATAAATGATTTAAATGGTTTCTGTAATGAGACGCTTCTGTAATGTTTCCATTAAGTACCAAATGTTATTTTTAATGTTCCAAAAGTGTTCAAACCATCCAGTTGTTTGTATTGTCCAGTTTTTTTGTAGAAACTTTGAAAGAACCTTTAACAAACATGCAGTGCTTGATGTGCATTAGATGCACCTGTGAGTACATTAGTTTACCTGGAGAGTTTTGTTCACAAATAAAGCATTCTTCACCAAATATGTAATTATCCATGAACAAATAATTCATTTATTTCACCTGTTAATAATTGTTAAAAATAAAAATAATTGTTATTTCACCTGTTCTCCCCATTTGCTGTGTAAGGGAAACAAATAAAATTGATAAAATAAAAATACATGTAATACACTGCTTTAGCTCTCATATAGAGCATGTAGCAACAATCAGCATGATTAGAAACTTTCAGAGCATGAACCACCACAGCATCATGTGTGATACAAACAAAACTTTATTAACTAAACATGCTACTGAAACACAACACACATACTGTTTGGTATTGGAAAAGGCTTGAAGCAGTAAAGTATAAATTAAAGTATACATTTATTAAAAATTCATCAGTTTAAAAGTCTGAACAAATGATCTTGAAATTAAAAGTATTTAATTTCAACACACTTCAGTGAAAGAGCTCATTAAACTTAATGCATTTAAAAACATTTTTCTTCTAGATGCTCTGCTAAGGGTTGCTATGGCCACCGGAGGCCTGGTTCTGCATCTGAGTATTAATTGTAGTTTGGGGGAAGTTCTGCAGAACCATAGTTCTCAACCATAGTAAGTTTGTTGGGTCAGGTATATGTAGTTATATTATATTATATTGGAATGTAGTTTTTATGCCTCACTTCACTGGCTACCTGTAGATACTCATGTCAAATGCCAAGTCAAGTCAATACTCATGTCAAAGTGTGCCAGAGATGGGATTCAAACCTGGGTTCAGCAGTGGCAGGCTAGCCATCACACTACAGGACTCATCATTCCAGGATCCTTTCTGGCCATGAGAGCTTCAGAGAAGAGAGAGTAGAGGGCCACATTTCGACCCTGAGGACCTGCTTTTCAAGAAGTGAAATGATTTGCAGCTGGGTGCATCAGTGCTTTGACATGAGACAAATAGTTAGAACAGACAATATAACAGACAAATAGTCCCTGATAACAAAAAAGATGATGACACGCTCTACCAGTGCCCTAATAAACTCAAAGTTGCACCTGAATTAGATTGGCAAGAAAAGTCACATTAAAGGCATCTTTCATGCATTTAATGCATTTTTATTAGCATTAGGCTATTTTTATAATATAATAACTTTAATAATCTAACTGTCTATTTGGTTTCAAAATAGGGATTTCCAGTATGAACTTGCCTTAGTTGTAACTTCAGGTTGTAACTTTTAGTCATGATTGTGTCTGTTTGTCTACAGGAGTGTTTGAAAATGGACTTGAGACTGACTCTGAGAAGACAGTGTGTGAGAAGAGGACAATACTGACAAAAGATGACAGTTCTGTTGAAGAGGAGCCATATCTGCACTTCACCTCTAAAGCTGGACATCACCTGAGTGATGGTGAGGTCATGCCTCCTCATGTCAGTGGTGTCTGAATGATACATTTGCTTAAAGATACCCAGAAAATTCTATTGCCCTGGTGTCTTAAAAGCTTATGGCACATAAGAATTTTAAATTAAGATTTAACGTTGTCTTACATATTTTTAGGAGAAAAACATCAATTTGCTTGTTTGCTCAAAGCTAGTTTGAGCACAGTTTTAAAAATTATGAGACTACGAGATAATTTGAATCACTTGCTTGTGTATGGACTGATTGTAATCAGACTAGTTGGACTTCTTGTAATCAGATATATTTCAGAATTCCACAATTCTCCAAATTTTCTAGAAGTAAATAGAAGTTTCTAGAAGTTTTTCTGGAAGTCACACTTTTCCCACCTTTCGTTTAAAGCAGCTCACCCAGTGTCTGTTTAGCTCAAAGCAACGTTGGGTGCTATGATAAAAATGTAATTTGAATTTGAAAGAGAACATTGAAGAAGTGTGGCATTTTAGAGAACACCTACTGTATATGTTACTAACAGTGTTATTGGTCATAATAAATAACAACAGTGTTGCCAGTGTTTGCTGCAGGGTTCAGCCATCAGACTCAAGCTAATAGTATTGAGTCTTTGAACTGAAATTCAATTACAGTGGTTTCTGCTGGCCACACCTTACAGTCACAATGGCATCATTCACACCCCCTCACCCCCACCATCACCTCCAGCTATTTGAAATTCGCTCTGCGTCCCAACGCCACACTTTCTTATTTGTGAAAGATGCATCTTTTCTTTGAAATGTCTGTCTCTGTGTCCAAAAGTTTGCGACAGTGAAAGTGAGCTGCATAAACTGCCTGCTATGCCTGGAAGCAGCAATCTTCAAAAGAACAATCTCACACTCACTTTTGTTCAAAATTGGTGAAACGTAATGTGGCGGTTTTCTTTTGTTCTCGTAGAACACGAACACGGGTACTTTATTATTTTCTTGCATGTTTTGACCTATTAAATTTTGAAAGGAAAGGGTGAAATACCCTCTGAACATTTGAGAATATATAAATATTTCTTGTTTTTTCACTTGTTCACATAATTGCATTTTTAAGCTGTGCAAGACAAATGTCAGAAATAAAAGTACAAATTCTGACACCTGGGCTTGATTTAATGATTACAATGATTTTTAATGGGATGTTTCTGATTTTTGTAGTGAGGTCATTCTCAAGCGCTCAGTGCTAAGGAAATGCTTATTAATTACTCTAGACACATATGTAAGACGATGCCCTGTGGTTTTCTGTCATTGGGTGCCCAATGGAGATTTCACATTTTGTTCAGTGGTACATTTCATTACATACATTACACACAACTCTTCAGTATGAACTAAACAAGTACTGACGCGCCATTTTGGCTGTCCCTGTATTTATTCAGCTTTAAGATCACAGGGTTTTATCCATTCAGTCTGTAGAAAGAAATTTCCTTTCTGGGTATAGACTGATTCCCTGTGTGTGTAAAGTTTTGTGCAGTATCTGGAGCTAACTGAGGTAAATAGCGTTTCTTGAAGTCAACTTACTCTTTCTTGTGATGGTGTTAAACAGTTCATTGCCTGTGGTGTCAGAGCCAAAGGCAGAAAATCCTTAATCGCAGCTTAATTAAGAATCATCTTGTAGTTAATTTCTTTCTCAACACTGTAATTAAACATTTCCAGTAAGTTTGGTCACAGGGCTTAACACAGACAGAAGTCTGTGATCAAGGTAGGTCCAGAGACATGAGACCACAAAATCCCTCAGCAGACACTAGAAACGGCAGACTGGAATTAAAACACGAGTGCATGAGAGAAAGACTGTGCTGTAATTAAGATGTTTGTGTTCTCTAACCTTTGATGTCTTTATACAGGTGAAATCAAGGAGGAACAACATGACAGTGATGGACAGGGAGAGAAAGCCTCGCCCAGCCCAGCGACACCAGAGGAATGGGGCGGCCCAAGTAAGACACACATTCAATTACGTCCCACTTGCCTACTGTCTTTTAATCAGAAATATGAATTTCTGAGTGTTGAAAATATTATGTCTCAAGTGCGTAGCAAGTATGACTAGCCTCTGCTTATCAGTGTCTGCCTTTCAGTAAATCAACTATTGCGATTGTCATTTAATAAATATTTCTAAACAAAGCTATATGTTACATAGACCCCAACACCATTTTATTCAAAGGTAATGTGTTTTTAAGGGTAAGAATGTATATTTTCATTTAAGCCTTATTAATAACAAGCACAGAATTTCATTACCATACTACCCAAAATTCTGATTTAAGTCATATGACATAAATAGCCTGTATGTATTATACACTATTATACATTATGTTGTATGTAGACAATATATATACTGTATGTATTTATAAATGTAATACACAATTTCCTCCCCATCTTTTAAGATCGTTCCTTGCATGCTGTTATTATCTGCTGAATTCTAACAGAAACAAGCAGTAATAACAACAACAAAAACTGTAATAAGCTTTGTTCTCTTTATAAGCATGAAATCTGATAACATATTAATGCCATTTTGGGAGGCATTTTATCTTGGCCTGTTCACACTAGATTTACACAATACAGTCACTGGTGCCATCGCTGCAACTTCATATCTAATCTTGAGTCTTTGTAATCACTTCTTGATGGTGTGATATCTGCCTGCTGATCTTTACACTCCTCTGTATTTCTCTTTCTCTCCTTCAGATCATCTGAGCAAATGGTTAGTTAAGATAGGGATTCATTCTAACAATAATACGCCTCAGTGTGGAATGATCAGAGCGGTTTGTCCAAAGACTCATTCTCATGTAAATGTACACAGATTAAATAAAACAAGGGCTTGATTTTGCCCAGACGGATCCAGCATCTGCTTTACTAAATACTCATACTTCTGAAATAAATGTACAGTTTGCTATTGTAGATACACACACATGACGAAAAATCAAGTACAACATAATAGTGAGTTTAAGTAGACATGCAGAAAGAACAATATCAGGTAGAACGTGGAGGTTTCTGTAAGTGGAAATTGTGTCTGTTTGCAAGTATAAAAGAATTACCTCGCAATGTAACTGCATAATACATCATGATGGGATGATTGTTTCTTACACAATAACTTTTGTTCATTGTATGTGTTTTCACTCTATTACCTGACAGTTACCTGAGCAAACCCACAGGCTTACAGAACTGTGCATAAAACAGTTTACTACAGAAAAATAAACAAAACAATAAATCAACTTGAAAAAAATAGGTTTATTGCATTCACCTGAAATGTTATGAACAAACATATACCTGGACTGTAACTGAATCTGCCAATATTATACGGTACTGTGCAGAAATATACATTTTCATTTGAAGGCATTGAGAAAGAACAAGCTAACATTGTGAAACAAAACCAACAGAACTTAGAGAAAGCTTAGAAAGCTAGTTAATTCACCAATGTAAGATTGTTGTACTTTTGCTCTTGGCAGTTTTCTTTACTTTCTTAAAAGAACCCATGTGACTTGTAGTCCATCCGACTGGTGCCTAATACTATACTAAGTATACCACTATACCATACTATTACAGTGTGCAAACATTTAGTCTCAAGCTTACAGCTGATTGGTCCAAGCATGTCATTGGTGATGTGGTGATCATTCAAAAGAAGACATAGAGACATATCCAGAATGATCATTTTTGGGCAAAACTATTCCTTTTAAATCACACTACAATAATAGACAAGTAAAAATTAAAACTTACACCTAACATTTGTGTAAACTACATGCACCTGCAACAGAACAGTGTCACTTAAAACATGCCAGGCTGGGGATGTTTGAGTGTCTGTCAGAAGCTTCACTGGTCCTCTTGACCTCTACCTTCACAGACACAATGAGGCTTTTTCACTGTCTGTACGATACGCCCATTCCATCTCAGTCCATGGAGGAGGGGCCGGGGGATGTTGTTGCAGCTGTCAGTTGAATTAAAATACCATGTAATAATAATAATATAAATAATGAAATTGATAAAAGGGCTAATCTACACAAAACAAAACGGCGTGTTCCTCCCTGATTGTGTGAGTTGTTCAGTATTCAATTAGACCATTTTCTCTGGCCTATTAATCATCTTTTCAACAAACACGCTGGCATTAATTAAAGCGGCGCGTGCGGATAAAGACGTGTTGCTGGATCATCAGTGCGTTTATCAGCTGCACGCACACCCCACTGTTCAGCGAACCCGCAGCACTGCGAGGGGAATTTCAATGCTCTCGGATTTGGAGCAGGTTTTGCGGGAGGGGGTGGATTGTAAGAGCTTCAAATACAGAGTCTGTCAATGTGAAGCCCTCTGCCCTTCACTGCAGAGAGATACATTTATTCGTCACTTTTATTTCAGGTGAGAAAAGCTGAGGGACTAAATTTCTTGAACTTGAAATGCGCACAAAAGGAGGTCAAAACTCTGTATGGTTGTTTTAAGGGCCGCAGTGGGAAAGCTAGACAGACACTTTGAATGAGACTTAAATGATTAATGGACAGACATTGGGCTGAAATTAGATCAGTGTTTTGCTCATATATAATTTTAATACATGCTTACCATGAAACCAATAATTTACTTATTTTTTTTAATACGATTGTTACTAATATTTATTTAGCAGACACTTTTATCTTGTGTTTAACTGATTGTTCCTGACTGATGTATTGGCTGTTATTCACCATTATTTATCCAGAGTGATGCTGAATGCTGCAAAACTAAGCATTTTAATTGTTTATAACAGTTCCACAATAAAACTATAAAAATCAAATAAAAATAACAGGATGATTCTGAAAAAGGAAATTTTGTTGTGCACTTGGGAAATGAACAAAAATTGTTTTCGTTTTACAGGTGTAACAATAATGTCTCAGTTAGTTTTGCATTGCAAAAAAATTATGTGCTTTTTGCTTTTGGATTTACAAAGAAAATTTGTGTTTGATAAAGATGTTATTTAACTGAGAACAACCCTTATCGAGCACAACACTATTACTAAATAAACCAACAAATCATAATCTGCATCCAGGGTGTGTTTACAGTTTGTACTGCGTTTCGGTCCTCCCCATTCACACAGCGCTCTTTACCTCAACACCTGAGTCTACATCACACAATCACGACACACTCCCACAATTCTTTTCTTCAAGGCTCCAAACACATTCAAACAGCCTCTGCTACACCACACTGAAATCTCTTCCTCTCTTATTCTCTCATACATTCTCTCTGTCGCACACTCTTTCCAGTCTCTCTCTCCAGAAAGTCATGGCAGAGAGCGAGAGAGAAGTCAAATACCCACGACAATGTGGCAGAGAAATATCAGAGTGGCTTTTTTTTCACTCGTCACCCAAGCCAAAGATGGGCCGTCTCCAAATCCTGCTGCCCTATCAGACAAATTAAAGTAAATCAAGCATGAAATGAAGCAGGAGAGCCTGGAGATAAGGTCCCTTTAAGTCCCTCACAGATTAGACCACTGAGAGAGAGGGAAGGAGATGGAAGTATATGGAAGGAGAGAGGTGCAGAAAAAGGCCAGTTTGCTGGTTCGTCTGTGGCAGAGCTTTTGTCATCTCTTTACTTTGGCATTGACGCAGAAGAACAGAAAAGCCATTTTCAGAACCATTTTTCTGATTATGACTGTTTGTTTATTAAACTACCGGAATGTTTTTTGGAGTTTGACTGTATTTTGAAGATGAAATGTAGCACATGTAGTTCATACTCCAAGTGTCTTATCATTTTATTTGATGCAATGAAGTGGAACGGTACTAAATATTTGATGAAAAAAACCTTTGCCATAAATTAACATACTGGCCTGCAATGTCTTGTTATTTAGTTTCTTACATTTCCTGTGTTACTGTGAACAATTTATATTTATTCTAAAAATTCTGTTTAGCCTTTCATCAATATGTAATAACTTGCCCATTTCTGAAGTTACTTAACATTCTGGCTGATGTCATCATGCTCTCTGATTTTTTAACTCTTTCCTTCCAGCCACCTGTCGCCATTTTAAAATGTGCCCAATGATTTTAAATATGTTTTATTTATTCATTTTTTAATTAATATTAAAAGTCTTGTCCAGATGTTTTGTCCATGTTGAATATTTTGTTTTAGTTGGAAATGCACTAAGAACTGTTCTTTCCATTTTTCTTAACTGCATCAAACAAACAGCATCAGGCTGTTTATGTCTGTCAAAAATTAATTTACTCTAAGTTTATATATATTTGTTCTTCTGTTTTATTTAAGACATTCATTTTATTTATTTATTGTCTGTTGCTGATATTTTTACAATATTGTTCTAATAGACATTGTGGTAAAATTTTATATTAGGTTGCTTAAAATTTTTGTATTTACAAAATACACAATTGGAATGCTTTTATTATTTTTTCTTATGCAAGTAGATTGTTATTTTGCATGTTTTTGTTGAAATTTGTCAAAAACATTTAGTGAACTATGCCCTCACTTGTACTCCTGGGTTTTAAAGACGTCTGTTAATCCAGAAAGAGAACGGGTGTAAAAGCTTAACCCTCATCTTCTGAGAGCAGTGGCTTTAGATTCCCTTTATTTATCAGTTCATCTTCAGGCATTTCACTCCTCCTGAAACTGGGTAATTTAACACGCTTCTGCACTGTTCACATCAAAACTTCCTGCAGAAAGAGCCTTAATCCACCTTATCTGAAGTCCTGTCAGAGCAGTGAGGCACAGCCTAATCAAAGAGACAGGCAGGGTCACCCATGAGAGAACCGACAGAACGCTCTTGGGCTGGGTGTGTGATCTCTAATTGACTGCAGGAGCTGGGGGGATCCTCACACTCTATCTGAGGGTCCTGCTGATGGGGGGTGTAAAGATCTAGGCTGGTGACTAAAAGGTTTGAACCCCTAAAAAGTTGATCCATGATCTAGCACCTTTGCTCTTTTTAGGTTTTTGAACCCAGATGTAAATAATGCATGTGCTCACTATTGCTCAGCCTATATACATTTTTCAGATGCCGATGCTGATGTACATATCTGGAGGGAGGGTGGTGGATGCTAGAATTGCAATATTTGTGTTACAACATTATTTTGCCAGATTATGAGACTTTAAATAAATTTTGTTTAATAAATAAAGTTGCTTAGAGATAACTGTAATGTTGTGGCTTCTACAGGTGAACTGAAAATGGTAAATGAAGAAGGAGGGAGAAGAATTTGTTCCTGTCAGGCACTTACTCTGGGCACCACATGGGGTCCTTTCACTGGGAAGATTGAGATGGCCACAGGAGAAAGTGACACGGTGGGTGTTGTTCATGGATTCTTGTGTAAAAATGTAATGAGTTCAAATTTCAGATTTATTAGTTACAATTATTTCTCTTTTTTCACTTAAAACAAACAGAAAGCTTTTGGGTACCAATGTCACACAATTAATATGAAATTGTGTGTGTTAGGTGTATGTATTAAATTATAAATGTATATGTTTTTATAATTTTAATAATTACAAGTATTTTTGTACCCGCCTTCCAACAGTAAAAGGAATTTGTTTAAATCAAATTGTACAGTAAATATTAACAATTACTACTTGCTTGTGACTAATACCAGTCAGTTCCTATGATTCTCCAGTGGATCTCCCTCATAACTCTGAAAGTCTGGCTTCTAATGACACCATTGCTGTGGCATTCAGAAGCTCTCTTCATGTGAATCCAATCAGTAGAACATGACTGTAAGGCATCAACAAATTGGCAAATGCTAATGTGATTTAGCTTTAATTTATCTTATTAGTTATTAGCTTCAGAACATCTACAGAGAGACATAGTAAAATTGTTAAGAGAGCAGTGCAGGGATGTAACAATTATTTGCTTTGTTGCACATGTTTGTGTCCATTTTGAGACCTTTAAAAAAGGTGTTGTTGTGGTTTAGAGTGTGTATGAGAGAGTGAGCGAGAGAGAGAGCAGGACAGTGAAAGTGAGAGAGTGAGTGTGTGTGTCACGGGTAATCTGTGCCAGTGGCAGGTTTACTCTGTGAAGCGGACTGATATCGCAGACCCATTGTTGTTGCTCCTGTCAGAGCGGGAGAGGCCGATGGAGGCCTGTGCTGGCCTGATAAGAAGAAAGAGGATTCAGTAGAGAGAGACACAGAGAAACAGAAATTACTCCAGGAGAGTGGAGTGCTGTGCACACTCTGCCTTTTTCATGAGTATTCCCACACAGTCAGATTCATGCAAACACTCTCTCACGCAGAATTGTGAAGGTGAGACTCTACACCTACTGTGTGTCAGAACTCAGCTAGCGGCAAAATGCAAACAAAGCAACAGAACCACTGGATTGGTTCTAGTGAGTGTTTTCATCAGATTTTAAGAAATCTAACTAGGTGAATCAGTTTATCCACCAACATTTAAAGAGTCTCTATGGTTTGCAGTTGAGACCACTGAAATGAACAACATGAAATAAAATTACCAATGCAAGAAACCATTGAGAGGTGATCTGTTAGTGCGAGAGGTGATCTGTTAGTGTGTGAGTTGATCTGTTAGTGTCAGAGGTATCTGTTAGTGTGAGAAGTGATTGGTTAGTGTCAGAGGTATCTGTTAGTGTGTGAGCTGATCTGTTAGTGCAAGAGGTGATCTGTTAGTGTGAGGTGATATGTTAGTGCGAGAGGTGATCTGTTAGTGTGAGATGATATGTTAGTGTGAGATGATATGTTAGTGTGAGGTGATCTGTTAGTGTGAGAGGTGATCTGTTAGTGTGTGAGTTGATCTGTTAGTGTCAGAGGTATCTGTTAGTGTGAGAAGTGATTGGTTAGTGTCAGAGGTATCTGTTAGTGTGAGAGGTGATCTGTTAGTGTGAGAGGTGATCTGTTAATGTGAGAGGCGATCTGTGAATCAGTTTATCCACCAACATTTAAAGAGTCTCTATGGTTTGCAGTTGAGACCACTGAAATGAACAACATGAAATAAAATTACCAATGCAAGAAACCTTCAGAATGTGAAACCTTCATGCTTTGATTTCATGTTGTCTTTTAGGAAAAAATGAAATACCCACATTCATTCATATATGTTAGTGTCAGAGGTATCTGTTAGTTTGTGAGGTGATCTGTTAGTGTCAGAGGTATCTGTTAGTTTGTGAGGTGATCTGTTAGTGTCAGAGGTATCTGTTAGTTTGTGAGGTGATCTGTTAGTGTGAGAGGTGATCTGTTAGTGTGTGAGTTGATCTGTCAGTGGTGAGTTGATTTGTTAGTGTGAGGTGATATGTTAGTGTCAGAGGTATCTGTTAGTGTGAGAAGTGATTGGTTAGTGTCAGAGGGATCTGTTAGTGTGAGAGGTGATCTGTTAGTGTGTGAGGTGATCTGTTAGTGTGAGAGGTGATCTGTTAGTGTGAGAAGTGATTGGTTAGTGTGAGAGGTGATCTGTTAGTGTGAGAGGTGATCTGTTAGTGTGTGAGGTGATCTGTTAGTGTGTGAGGTGATCTGTTAGTGCGAGAGGTGATCTGTTAGTGTGAGAGGTGATCTGTTAGTGTGTGAGGTGATCTGTTAGTGCAAGAGGTGATCTGTTAGTGTGAGGTGATATGTTAGTGTGAGAGGTGATATGTTAGTGTCAGAGGGATCTGTTAGTGTGAGAGGTGATCTGTTAGTGTGAGGTGATATGTTAGTGTCAGAGGGATCTGTTAGTGTGAGAGGTGATCGGTTAGTGTGAGAGGTATCTGTTAGTGTGAGAGGTATCTGTTAGTGTGAGAGGTGATCTGTTAGTGTGAGGTGATATGTAAGTGTCAGAGGGATCTGTTAGTGTGAGAGGTGATCGGTTAGTGTCAGAGGGATCTGTTAGTGTTAGAGGTGATCGGTTAGTGTTAGAGGTGCACACTGCTGGATGTACACAGGTAGATGTACACAGGTAGATGTACACAGGTAGATGTACACTGGTAAATAAACCCATATGCCTGTGACACATTCCTCTAAAATGAGTACAAAGTTATGACACTGAGGTCTGCTTTGGATCCTGCATGTAAGACAATAATATAAATAGTTAATCGAAGAATCTGTATTTCATGTTGTTGTTCCAAACCTGTATGACTTTAATACTAATGGGAAACAAAAACACAATATTTAATGAGTATCCAATTCAATACAATTATATTTTTGGTTAATTTACAAAACAATAAAAAATAATAATTAGTGAGTCTCACATATATTCCCTCCCTTGAGTGACACTCTTGAGTGCTTTATTCATTCAGTGGTATGTGATGCCACAATGTTACAAGGCACTTCCATTGTATTTAATCTGAAGTAAAGGAAAACATTACAAATGACAAACAATTGTAAGTCATAATAAAAATAATGGATTTAAATTGGAATTGTCTTAAATTATTTTTTTAGTAAACCTTTAAAGGTCATTTAAATGACATTTGCTTTAAACAAAGAGCACAAGTACAGTTTCTGTACTTAAGAATGTAGTAGCAGTATGTTTCAAAACTAATGATAATCTGTTCAAAATGAGGAGAAAAAGACTTTCAACACTTTCTGATTATGAAACATTTGTGGAACATCTCTATAGCTAGCGTGATGAAATACTATGAAATATGTAATATCAAATACTTATGCCGCAAATACAGACCTAGCAAAAATATTAGCTATTTGAGCGCAAATAGCACAATTTACACACAAAAGCTTTTCTGAAAAGTCATTCTGTAGATTATGAAATCTGAGCCCAGTCCTTCCTTTTGAAACCCACACCAGTTCTTTAAATTCCCCATGCGGCAGTCTCAGGAAGCTGTGATTGTGATGATAGAGGGGTACAATGTGTCTAAAGGTACAGTGCTCAGCATTCCACTGTAAGTCTATGCTGCTCCATTCTGAATTCCAACTGTCCCAAAGGAAGAGATCTGATCAGGTGGAACATTCAGAGGGTCTTCAACAATACAACCATTCAGAGGGTGGACAGATGGGGTGTGGCCTAGTCAATCCCCCACCCCCCTATCTCCAGTCTGACACACACAGTGTTTGGAAAAAGTCTTAGGAAATGATAATTTGAAGTCATAGGAAATGAAGAAATCTGAAGAAATAGTGATCTGTTTCGAGGAAACGCAATGCTGCTCCATGGCTTGAGTAAGAGTGAGGAAAAATAAATATATTAGTGTTAGACAGCTTGTAGGAAGCAAAAAAATAAAAAGTGACACTCTGCTCGTGTGTTATTTTGGTGGGTTACACACATTATGTGTGTATTATGTGTGTATTGTGGTTGGGAATGCAGCATGCTAGATCAGCTTTTCAAAAGCTGGTTATTCTCAGTGCACATTGCTTCCACCGCTTTCTCACCTTCTATAGAAAACCTGCTATAACATCTAGTGTTACATCCTGCTTCGGCAGGTCAGGCTGGTGCATCTTTGAAGACTTTGGTTGTTTTGTAGGCATTCCAGGCATTCCTTTCATGCGTAAAGGCCTGGACTATGGTGGTGGATTAGAACAGGATACATTTCAGGAGCTTGCCTTCTGTGCCACCAAGTAAACAGCTCAACAGCTCAATCAACAATCCTTTGGCTGCTTTAGTGCCAACCGAGATACACCTGTGGTGGTTATCGAGGCTAAGAAACAAATGGTTTATCCACCACTTCTTTTTTGGGATCATGCACTGTTTACATGCAGCAGCAGAAGGCCAATGTGACAGCTCAAGCTCCCCCACAAAACCTAGAGGAGACAGGCAACAAATACAGGCCCAGGAGAAATTTTCATTTGAGGACTATACTTTCCTCAAGGGCTGTTTTGTGTCCAACCATCTCCTGCCAGTTATCTGGTTTAGGATACTGGGCAGGTAGAGAGGATGATACCTCTATTGGATTTTCTGGCAGCATTGAAACCTTTGCTCAGTCTATCCCCATGGCTTCTGAATAGAGTAGAGAGAAGATACGGAATTCCTTCACATTGCAACAGCATTCCTCAGTAGCTGCTTGCCAGACTTTTTGGTAAAGGAGGATATAAAATGTGGTCTGCCTCCCTTGAGAGAATTGTTTTAACAGACACTACGTTATAGTAGTGTTATAGTTATATGGGCTGTGTCCAATTTTTGACCTATGTAAATAAAATAATGCCAGAACACAGAAAGTGTCTTAGATTTGTTTTCAGGGGTGACGATTTCCAGTATTGATTGCTTCCATTTTGTCTAGTCGTATCACCATGCACCTATCACTTTATTTACCAAAAATTAAATAAAAACAAATAGCTGTTGTGTGTATCAGGTGTGGTCTTGTTTGTTAAAATGCTGTATTAGCTGTGAAGTGGCCCAGACTTTATACTGGTAGTCAAACATCCGGTTATGCATCACTGACCCAGCTGTTGTAAAGACTGTGTTTTTGGTTACAGGTTTCGCTGGTGCTCAGTGGAGGTCCCCGCTGGCTGAAGGATGTGGTGTGGGTGGGTTCAGAGAACGACCAGCATAACTGTGCAGTTTACAGCAGAGGTGAGACTTTTCTCTTGGCCAACAGATGTCTTTATAATACAAGGACAATTCAATGTTTTTGGTCAAATGCAGTTTTCTGTCTTATGTTGACAGTTCCTATTTAAACAAGTTTGCTATATTTTAATGTCCCCATTGGCTTTACATCATAAAGGCAAAATCTAGTTTAATCTTAACATTTTGTCTAATTCTATCTAAGGGGGCAGGTGGTGTTGAAGGAGGGGCGCTGTATAGGGTCTGTAAAACACTGCATGTTAGCATGTACTTACACTAGGTTTCCTTAAACTGTGCCAGAGTGTGGTTGTCCCCCACTGGCAGCGATGCACGATAATATCACTTGAAAAGCACCTTTGCTAATACATCAGATACCCTACATGACCAGATCCATTATAAACCTAAATGTAGCTAAATGTAATTAAACTCAAATCAGTAGTAACAAAAGGTTTTTGCTGTTGTAATGATGAGTGTCTGTTCCTCTGGCAAAGTTAGAGCTCACACTACATGCAAAACACCTGTAATGTGATTACACCCCTGATTTCTTATATTCGTAAAAATTGAGAAACTATTTTCTGAGCCACTTTCTATGATGGTGCCATTTTTACCAAAAGATATAGACATTTTTACAAAAAGAAATTGTAGTAATAACTTGCCATGTCACCACAAAATACTCAATGTTTAAAGAGCAGAAAGATAACTCTTTGTTCGCAGTGCCTTTCCTCCTTGACTAAAAGTGATTTCTGCTAAAGTGCTCCACTTTTTTATTATCTGCCGGTGCTTAATTGATTAATCTACTTACAGAACATGTGTAAGTTCAACGGAGAACAATTCCTACTCTATTCTGGAAAAAGACTTGAGGAAATGAAAGACTTTAATATCTTTATCACACTTATCTGAGAACACAGAGAAATGGAATAAAGGCTCAACATCTTAAGCAAAGTCAAATTCTATTATCAGTGTATTCAAACCACACCCCCCAGGAGGAGTTGACTTCCACCAGCAAGTGGCACAGCAGTTGCATTTAATTAAAAGACAACACTGATGAACTGAAGGCTTTCAACTGAGAAGTTATTAAGGAACTGAAAGCGGCCATGATTGATTAGCGCAGACTGCCGGATATCTCCCAAACTTTCTGGATTACTGTTTTCAAACAGATTGCAAATGGGTTACATCACATCTAAACAGAAAGAAGACCCAATTTCTAAATTACTGTATGTGCTGAATAAGTGAAGAGTTTGTGTCTTACGGCAGGTTTTACAATTTGAAAATTTGTCATCCATGTTAAAAAACATGATTCTGCGAGTACCTTACAATTTTATGTTTTAAACTGAGATGAGGGTAGAAAAGGAAAATCTCTGGATTGCAGCTTTAATACACACAGAGTGGCAGTGTGTATTACAAATGTTATGCTGTCAACAGGCCGGATTGCAAACGTATACTACACACAAGCCATACCCCAGTTTCTTAAGCTTTTGGTTTGTACCCAGCCAACAGGAAACAATGTAAATACTCAATACTCAAACAATACTCTGTTTTAGAGTTTACAGAATATGAGCTGTTAAAATCTCTGATATGAAATGTTGTGCCAGTAGCAGTCGGCACATCGCTCATCGTATCTCGTGCACCAATGGGTTCTTTGGAGAGGGGCAGTAAAATTCTTAAGCATGTGTTTTATATGTGCTCACTATCCTGTCAGAAGGCTTTTGGCTTATCTTGAGTGAATGTCGAGACTTGAAATGTCAGGCACAGGCAGAAGAAATATATGAGATTATGAAACTGCTGGATGTTGTCAGGGGGTTGTGATGCGTCATAAATCCTGGTCTGCTGGTAGTGGATGTCTGGATCAGAAGGGACACGGCTTAAGCCATGCAACGATTCTGAGCTCCTCCGGCAAAAAGGAAAGAGGTTTATTCTGGTCATTAGATGATGTAGACCTCATCTTTTGATTTATCACCCCACCCCTGACTTTCGCTCTCTTGCCTTCATATTTCATGCTTGCTGTCTCTCACTCTCTCCCTCTCTGTCTCTGTTTCTGATGGACTGATATCTGACAGGCTTATGACTGTCTGTGATGAGAAGGTGAATCTGCGGTCAGTGGGAAAAAAAATCCTGGAACGCCACTGCAGGAGGAAGCAATGCCGGTTGGCTTATCACTACTATACTTTCCTGGGATAATACTAGTGGACAGTAGCCAGGAAGCCGAGTCCAACCAGTGTAATTCTAGTTAAATCATACTATAGTGTACCAGTGTTTCTCTACCTAAAATAGTAATTCCATCCCAAAATTATAATTCACATAACTGTACATATCAGAATAGTTGTGTATTCCAGCTTTTAAACCTGTTGCCAGAGTTATATTGTGCATGAATTGACATAGATGAGATAATGGACAGTTTGGCACAAATGCTGCCCATAGATATTGGGTTAGTAATTAGATAGAATACAACAGTTTAGACAACAGTTGGTTTCTTCCTAGATCTTTTGAATGATTTTGAGGTTCTAGAAAAGGAAATCTTTGAAATACCTTGTGTGGTTAGAGTCTTATGACGAAGGGATTTCTGTTTGATTCTCACTAAAGACGACAGAGACGAAGTTTAATTGAGTTTTTCCTGAAACCAATCGGGATTTTTGCTTGAAGGTAGTAAAGCAGAAGCACATAATCCTCTTCCCACTGAGGCACTGGCTTAAGGGGTCTCTCCTTCCTTTCTTCCAATCTCTCCCTCCTTTCGTCCCTCCCCCCTCTTCCCTGCTCTTATCCCATTACCTGGAAAAAAGAAGGTCTTCTGCCACAAAACTAAATAGGCCAAGATTAAAGCAAAAATTTTCATCCTGTATTTTTTTTATAGAAGCTACAGTTGTTTTTCAGAGAAATAGATCAAAGTATTCACCACTGTGACTCTAGAAGCCAGTCTACAGGTTCTGCATGGTAGGGTAGCTGAAGTAAACTCACCCCTGCGGCTTCCCAGCTTACAGGAAACATTTCCAGGACATAAGCTAATGTTCTCTAAATGGTGTATAACGTTATTGAAAACATTCTTGCAGTAACATTAATATAATCTAATTTATTGTTATTGTTTCTTGATGGATATGTTAGGGTCATTTTCTTACAACCTTAAATTGTTAGCTAGAATAAACTTCCCCTGCTGGTCTACTGGTGAAATAAAGTGATTTGCATGGCATGTCAATCATTAAGCAGAATCCCTAGTGTGGCCCCCGGTGGTGTCCTGTTGTATTTAGAGCTGAAAGAAAGAGCAGATGGGACAAGTTTGAGGAGGAAGCAGATTATTAATGGAATTTCTTGCACTACCAGTCAAAGCATTTGGACACCACATTTGAATTTGTTTCTCACATAATCTTAACAAGGTTATGCTAATTGATTTTATGCTAATTGTTTTGTATATAAATAAAATGTGAAAATTAGATGGATTATATGGTGAAGGAAAGGTCGTGGGATGTCTGTGAGGCTATAAAAAATTCCTTTCTGTAGTTCATGAGGCTGTCTGAGGGAAAGCAGGTGCAGAGCTGAGATTTAGGGAATGAGTGGCTACTGGAGATGCTAGAATTTAACACTTTCATTAGTAAATAATTACATTTTTCTATTTAAGTGTCTTTATTATTGCGTAACGAAAAACCTGACACTGGGGATCCATATGCAGCATCACTTTATTAAATGGAAACATGGTCTTACAGGCAGGGGTCAGGTATACGGCAAACAGGCAAAACACAGATAATCCAAAATGTTGTCAGAGTCCGGGCAAAAGATCAGGGCAGGCGGCAAACAAGAGAATAGTCCAAAAAGCAAGGCGAGGTCACAAGGCAGGCGGCTAACGATCAAACACGAGAAAACAGTCCAGGTAATACACTAAGAGCCAGAGAACAGGAAAACCAGGGAACAATGCTTAAAAACGCTAGCCGGGGCAAAACGAGACTTCGCCCCGAGCAGCAGTACCTTTGGGTTTATATTTAGTCCTTAATGAGTATGGTTGGTAGCACCTGTGGTGGGTGTGGTCCCAGCACAGGATGCTGGGAGACGTAGTTTGTGACGTAACATATGGCAAATAGTAAAGTAGATGTATTATGAAACTACAAATAGATGAGTAGATGTTTAAATGTTTTAACTGAAACAGTTAATTTATATTTAGGTTGACCTTGAATGTTTTTTGTTTTTATTTACATTTATGTTTATTTCTATCAAAATGTCAGCCTATAATTTAGTTTTTATTTAAATATATTTTGTTTCTGTGCTTTTGTGATGTGAACGCTTCACATGTAACACAGATGCTGTCAAGAAAGGCTTCCAGGCTAAAATAACATCAACATTTGAACATCTAGCTGCACTTTTCTCCTCCTTTATTAAGATGGCAGCAGTGTGAAGATCAGTGGGGAGATGATTGGAGGATTGTGGGGTCTGGGGGTCTGTCTCATGCAGAACTGTTGATGGTTCTATCTGTATTCATATTCAGCAGCAGCTGTTATTGCTTAAAAAGACTTTCTAATTACAACAAGACAAAAATTGCTTGGATACGGTCCAGCCCTGCTAAATGATAAAATAAGCGTTCATTCTCTCTCCCCCATTTCTCTCTCTCTCTTAATCTCCACAAAGCACCTTGGATTCCACTCACCCAAACACATGCCAGTGAACAGGAAAAGTGCCATTCAGAGATGCAGGTGTCACATTTGATAAGAAACTTCTGGATTAAATATGCTGTGGCTAATGAGCAGCCAGGTGAGCCAGCGAGGGTGCGACCATGGGCACGATTGTTCTCAGGCTGATAACATTCTGTGAAGAAACAGCCAAATTCCATCATTTAATAAACAGCCCAGCCTCTATCAGAAAGAGTGTCTGGATCCAGTGTTAAGGGTTGGGTATGGCAGGCTCAGGGGGCTTCCACAAGGGTGTGGAGGTGTGGAGACGAATGGCACCATATTTAGCCATTTATTTGGGTGTGACTTTGTTTGTTTCTCAAAGGTTTAACTGCACTCACAAAAATGTTGGTTTAATGAGTGGTGCTTGCTAAGGCTTGCTTATACATTTTAAATCATATAACGTTTAGATGGTAGGTGTACAGTTAATTATACATGTGTCCTGACAGTTAATAAAATAAGACCTATGTCATTTTAGGGCCTGAAATACCAAACTTTTTTCCTTCAGCAAACAACTACCCTGCAACCAACTAGCAGCGCCACAGAAACAATGCGAGGCACCATGTACATTTTCTCATATAACAAAAAAACACTTTTTCCATTGCAAAACATTTCATTTCAACCCAACACATTTATTAGTAAATGGCATTAGAGGTCAAAGGTTAACCTCTCCAAGGTCATTCTGACAGCATATTCTGTCTGACTGACAGAAAGAAAGCAAAAGGGAAAGAGAGATGTGGGTCCTGACCTGTCACTCACAAGGAGCTTAGTTCACCCAGCCAGTAAAATCTCATGGGCTGCCAGCATTCGTTTTCCCCAGACCAGTAGGCTAGCTGTCAGGAAGACGATTCATTTCTCAAAGCTTACATTAAGATATTGGAAAACGGCGGGATAATTTTTTGGCAGACCTGTCAAGCTGTTACCGCTCTTCAATTTTAACCCGAAAGCCAGAGTTTCATGTGCTGTAAGAAAAACAAACACAGGCCTCACAGCCTCATGAATATACAAAAGAGCAGCTTAACTTCAGACAGGGCTGCCCAGCCAGATGACTGGCCGTGTCTCACAGGAAGTAGCGCAATGCCTCTCCGGTGGCTGTTTGATGTAGCATGCAGGCCTGCAGATCAATGAGGGCACAGGTGTGTGGGGCAGATGGTGGAGAGGTGATACCTGGGGCGTTGAAACTCAGCCTGGCGTGGAACAGAAGTTCCATGAGGGCAGCCTCTGGGGAAATGTAGCTGTATGACTGATGCACTCAGGGAGCAGCGAGGCAGAGATGTGATTTATGGGATGGAGTGGTAATGGTGAACTTCCCGCTGCCTCACACATATGTGCAATATTTCAGATGCTCAAATTTTAGGAAAAATCCTTTAAGGTTTAAGTGTCTCATTAGACAGACTCTCATTGGTTGGTCTGTTTTACAGTGGATGTTTACAGCATGGAAACATGCTGTGCACTGCAGATGTGTGTATTTGACTTATTTTGGTTCCCAAAATAAAAAATAACCAAACAAGAACCCAGTTCTCAGGTCAGGGGAACGTTTTGTGTTTGCTGGGATCTGTTTCTTTCCACTGCATTAATGCTTAATCTTCTTAAAGCCAGCAGTATAATGTAGTTACCATTACCAAATGACTGCAGCTGTATCATAGTAACAGTTACTGTAGGAGGACAGTATCTAAGTGCAACACGTGCATGTTCAGAATATACACATTACTGAATGCCAAACAACCTGCATTACTTGCAAAAAATGAATTGGTTGCTGATTCTATATTTGAATATTAAATATTATATTTTCTTAAGGACATTAGTGAGGATGAAAATTTATAAGATTTTAATAAGTATATATTGTACATAAGTAATTAATTGTAATAATTAATTGTAATAAAAGGTTTTATTAAAGTTTTGTTTTTAAATCTAATTGTTTTTGTGAGCAGAATTAAGGAGGATTTTAGCTCAGTGCTCATCTTCACTCATCTGTTATTGTTCATTAATGTTTCTACTGGAAAAATCATATGGGATGTAAAAAATGTTTTTCACTTTCCATTCGTATTATTTATACTATCTTGCATTACACAGTGTACTGGTGTGAAACAGAACTGAGATTGTATTGATGATTCCAGGGGCAATTTATGAAACGTATCAAATTTATATATATATATATAAACGCACAAATTATTCATCGAAAGTTTAAATAGTAGAATCAAATATTTAAATAGTTAAACATAAATCAAATCTAATAATTAATTATTGTAACACTGAGAAAAACAATATTGATGCTATTTAACAGCGTTAAATAAACAATCACAGAGTGACGGTCATCGTGAAAGGGACCGTCAGAGGTGATGGCACTGCCACCTGCTGGCAAAGACTTGGAAACTCATTATTACATCCAAATATTAACTTGGATTTATTTATTTAAAAGAGATAAGGAAAAATGTATGTGCATTTCATTAAGACTTACTAACACAATGAACTTTGCCAGGAAAAGCACAGGCCAGTTGCTTTGTTTTACTTTCACTGAAAAGAGCAAGCTTCATTTTCAATAAAATACTATTAAAATACTGTATTTACTGTACTTGAAAAACTGTATACACTTTAGAAATGTTAGCCACCACTGTATAGAAATATATATAGAAAATTATACAAAGTTCTTGACACAATGTTGAGAAAATCTCATTCTTGTGGTTTAGTAACAATGGTACTACAGTTTTACAGATTACTACAGATTTGATTGTTTGTTATTGATTCACTTTGTTTACACAGTATATGTACTTTAAACATATTAATTGAATGAATGCTGAAATCACGTCTCTTGCTTGTGTCAGACCCATTAAACACACACACATCCATTAAACATCACATCCCAGCACATGCAGCATTCCTCTCTGCAGAGAATCACACAGGTCAGGTTCCCCTTTGACATGCTGTCAGAGAACGTTCATGCATCTTTCAAAGGTAGCATTAAGTGTGCTACACAGTCATTGTCCAACTCTACAATTAGTGCACATCTCACCAGTTAGTGCTGGTGTATCATGCCTGTTCTGGTTATCTTCTAGTTTCAGACTTTTGTAAATAGTCATATTTAAAACTTTAATCCCCCCAGTGGAAAATGATGTGCAGAGAGGAAGCCTGTCATTTAGTAAGATAAATGTTATCTCAGTCACAAAGCACTCCTCTCCTTTTTAAATGGCTAATGAGTTTGTTCTGTGGACTCCAGTGAAATGTTTCATCCGCAGCCCTTCAGCTTGATAATGCTGTACCTTTATCTGAGATGTTCAATGGGGAAAATATTCAGCATCTGCCTCATATACAGTCCTGACTTGTTTGTTGCAGTTTAAAGGCATAAACACACAGTAGGATAATGCTGTGTGTGGGTTTAAAGAGTGAGCAGTTAATAAGCTTGTATTTGCAGATTTAAGTATTTAGTAAAAACAGATTAAAAGGAAGCGCATACCAGTGGTTTTTATGCACAATGCCAAAACTGATTTATATACAGAACCGTGTTCTAGACACGTGTACAGTAAAATTAAGTTGTGGAAAGTGATTGTTCAGATATGTATTTTTTAAATACTATAAATAGATTTTATATATGAACCTTTAAAAATTTGCCAAAATCTTGAACTTAAAGAACTTAAAGGCAAAATATAAAAAAATACGTTTTGTATGTTGTAAAGGAATATATATTGTTGTCTTCCCTCAATCTTTAAGACATACAAATATACCAAAAAACTGCCTTTAAACTCACTAAAACCCAAAGCTTTGCTTTTCCCTTTCAGGAGGACATGTGTGGTGCTCCACAACCAAAAACCTTGTGGAGGGAGACAAACTTACTGCCTGTGTGGTGGATTTGCAGTCTCATCTTCAAACGCCAGCCCAGTCTCCCTACGGTCAGGGGATGTACCCGGCTCGACAACTGGACAGCATCCAACTCCTTCCTCAGCAAGCAGCCATGGCCTCCATACTGCCCGGCGCTATCATCAACAGTGAGTGCTGCATTATCACTCCACTGCCACAGTGGATACACTGATTAATGTGCTTGGTTAAAAATGGAAATCCATGTCAAAGAGTCATCACAGCTCTGATGTGCATGTTTGCATTGGATAAGGGAATTACCAAGGGTTGAGAATGACCTTCAGTTTTCTGCAAGAATTAGATATTTCCCCTCATCCGTTCTCTAATCACAGTTTCCAAGTTTGATGTGAACACCAGCACATTTGCTTTGATGGGGTCTGTAGGGTCGGGTTATGTGGTTCATGCAGTCAAAATTACTCTACCAGCATCCATCTGGTATGATATGCCCTTGATCCTAATTTCCTCACTTTATGTTATGAAGCGCAGAAGAGGAAGATATAGTATGAAGGATTAAGCCTCACACTTGATGCTTTATACAACTTTAGATTTGTACAACTTTGGACTTTAAACTATACTTTTCACAAGCTTTTAACACTCTGATAATTTAGTACGGCTATGCTTGTGTTTTTGTCTTTGTAGAAGACATCTTCCCCTGCAAGGCATGTGGCATCTGGTTCAGGAGTGAAAGAAACCTCCAGGCCCATCTTATGTATTACTGTAGCGGGCGGTTAAAAGATGAGATGGTAGCAGAGAAAAATGCCAATATCTGCCATCAAATGCTCCGCAGTTGCACATACCCACAATGTAATATGACCTTTGCAGGCTCACATGCTCTGGAAATGCATTTAACCACACATAATAGTGAGTAATCAAGTGAATTATCATTTTAATAAATAATCATCTCACCAGTATAGTCATACCATCACTACATTAGTCAGAAAACGTCATGAGCCAGATTTAAACTTACTTCAGCTTAATAATTGCAGTGACCCAATGTGTTAATGTTGACACTAGTACTTGGCTTTGATTTAAGTCACTTGACTTAATAAGTTGTGTATTATTATATATTTCTAATCTTTTTTCTTTAAAGGTCTCAAGTCGGATGGGATTGCCACTGAAAGCAACTTGAAATGTACTACTTGTGACTTCACTGCTGAAACACTTGTGGTCCTCCAGCACCACATACTTTCACATTTGTCTCAAACCGGCTTGAGGTGTGATCACTGCCACTTTATGTTCCAAACCCCCAGAGAACTAGCCAGACACCAGAAACTGCATGGACATGGCAGTACAGACAACAAACCTATCAAAGACAACAAAGCTGATAACTCTTCTAGGTTCCATGCAGGCAGCCCTCAACAAGGTAGAACTATTGCAAACATGAAAGACCTTCAGGAAACTGCAGTACTATGTGATACTGGACCGACTGCTGAGCCAGAAACCTTGGAAAGTGGCCAGATGTCCATTAGGTGTGAGGGCAACTCAGGAAACAAGGCTAGTGTTTCATTTTCCAGAGTAAAGTCAGAACCCTCTAGTCCACGTTTGGCCTCCTCACCAATTCAGCACCACCTGCCTCATGCCTTTCCCATACCACCTTTCATGCCACACGTCCCATTCTCAAAGGATATTACTGTGGGCCCACAGGCATCCGAGATTTTGGCCAAAATGTCAGAGCTGGTCCATCGAAGGTTACGTCATGGGGTAAACAATTACCCCCCAGTGATGTACAGCACACTAGCGCCAAAAGGAGCACCATGCTTTGAATGCAATATCACCTTCAATAACCTTGATAATTATTTGGTGCACAAGAAACATTACTGCAACAGTCGCTGGGAACACACATCCAAGCTGCCTGATTTTCCTGGACTTGTGGATAAACCTGCAGGCACTTTGAGTCCTAAACCTGGAGCCAGTTTGGCAGTTATGCTAAATGCTGCCTATCCCTCTGAGGTCAAAGGGCATGAGTCCACCTTGTCCAATCCCATTGCAGATGGAAAGGTCTCAGATGAACTTTCAATGCAGGCTAAAAAAACAACCTCTGGTGTGCAGGAAGGACCAAATGGCATACAGATGGATTTACAAAGCCTAAAAATGCCACCTACAGAAATTGGCATAGACCCTAATCAGACAACATGTGATGCCTGTAAAATCACCTTTAGTCGACACGAGACCTTTATGGTGCATAAGCAATATTATTGTGCCACCCGCCATGATCCTTACGTGAAACGTGCAAACAGTAAAGGACCAGCCCCTCAGAAGACAGTTCGTACTCGTAAAAAAAGAAAGACATATGAGTTGGTCACTACTGAGCAAGAACAGATGCCGCCTACAGGTGTGCCGCCATTCCTTGGCATTCCCGTTCTAGGTGTTCCATATATGTCAAAGGACACAGTTGAGAATTTCAGGGACCATCAGAGATACAACATGATCCAAGGTCCAGTACCCAAATATCCAGAGGCTTCATTGACATTAACAAAATCAGCTCTTGTCTCAAAATGTTTTACACCTAAGGAGGAAAGTGATACTCCTATTGATTTAAGTAAAAAATGCATGTCACCGTATGGTAATACCCCACTGTCACCCAAGGGACTTTTGGATTATCATGAGTGTGCTGTGTGCAATATTAGCTTCAATAAAGTTGAGGACTATCTTAAACACAAACAAAACTTCTGCCCAGGAACTTTTTTACAAAATTCTACCACCCAAAACAAAATTAGCTCAAACGTCAAAAAAGAAGGTCCTACAAATACTAGCAACCTCTCAGAGAATGTTCTATTGGAGATCCCATCTCCACATGCCAAAACTGAGCATCCAAACACAGTAACATCATCTGACATTCAGGCTTCCAGTGAGTATCACATGATCCCAATAAAAGATGACCTGAGGAAAACATTTCAGTCCTCTGGGGGTTACCCAAGTGCCACAAAGAAAATTAAATCCAATGAACAAATCTGGCCATACTATGAAATCAAAGCCACCGATTATGCGACAGGGATGCTTGTCACACAGAACGATAGAAGACAAAGTCCTAATGAGGGCAGTGAGGGAGTGAAAGACCAGCCAATGCCTGATGGTAGCCATCTTAGCACAGATGACCCTGAGAACCAGGACAACATATCATCCTTACATGACAGCGTTGGACTACACAACAAGGCTGGAGACACAGAAAATAAACACAGTTCCCTTAAGACAGATATTCACACAGACAGACTTATCAACTGTAAGGAAATCACAACTCTAAAGACAGAAGAGGTCTCAACCAGCTTTAATAAAGTATTGACTGGGTCCATTGCCGCTACTAGTAATGTTAAGTATTGCCGCCCATGTGACATTCAGTTCAACAATCTGTCAAACTTTATAACACACAAGAAGTTTTATTGCTCATCACACACAACAGAGCATGTGAAGTAGTACCCTTGCTTTTCTTTTTAAAGCTGTTTCACACTAGAAAATAAAGCCAACCAAAGCCATTCCTGAATTCCCAGGCCCTAGGATAAGGTGAGCCTGAGTCACACTTCACTCATGTGTAGGGATGCTTTCAATGGGTCTCCGTAATGCAGGGCCCTGGATAACAAACACTGCAATAGACAGTTTGTGGGCATTTGTTGGCCATAATTTGCAGTGATTGATAGTGAGCACTTTTCTCATCCTCTTCAAAGTATACAATAATCTTCAACCATTCATATCAAACTCTTTATAAGCAGCAATTTTCACAAGTAGTCAAAAACTTAAGACATTTGTACAATTCTGTGCTGGTTTACACAGCAGCAGGAGGACAATCAAATGAGGAGGTTTATTCTTCAGTCAATTTTATTAGAAAAAAAATGTTGAAAGTACTGTGTGTTGATACTTTTTTGGTGTTTTTCGGTGTAAATACTTAGTATTTATTTAACAATAGTTCCAGCTCTACTTAATGCAGATTTGAAAAGAAAAACAAGTTTACAAAAGTTCTCTTCAATGTCATTTAGAATAACAGAGAGAAGCCACATAAATGTAAAACATTTATTTAAAAAAGAAAACACTTCTAAAAGACATTGTTGTTGGAGTAACTTCTGCCTTGACCAAAATGTCAAAACATCATTAAATACTGGCAATCAGTTTTTTTACTGAATAATTATTAATAAATATAGTCTAGATTGTCCTTGGTGTTTCTTTATGCATAAGTGTTTATCTTATGCAGAAACCTTCTTAAAAGGTGACCTGTATGTGTATTTGTTGATTCATTGTCTCTTTTCTAAATATTTGGCTTCTAATGTAAAACTTTTAAAAGATAAAACATAATTTAAATATATTAAAGGAAGAGTAGCTTTTATACACGGACCCCAGTAAGTGTTGTGTTTACTCACAGAAGATGAAAGTTTACACTTGGTATGAATGACTCTTTTACCCTTTGTAAAAATGTTGTCAGAAATGTGTTGCTATGCATGTACCTGTATGGAATGAAATTCCAGAAATGTTATTTTATGTGGCATAAAAATTAAAATTCATCTCAGGACAGCTGTGTGTCAATTGCAATAAATAAGTATCTTATATTATTAAAACACATTTAGGGTGTTTCCCTGCCTTCTTGCACCAGCAAAGTAATGCAGAGAATATTTGAATGATGTACCTGTTTGTTGACTGGGGTCTTTGTTTTACAGAAAAACTGAAGAAGTTTAACTATACTGCCTAATGTACAGCGTGAAACATTAGCACCACCTAGTGTTAATCACTATTCAAGACATCATGGCCTCTCTTCAAACAGCAAAGCTTTGCTTAGCAACCATATATATGCACTGCACACATCTGGCCTTTAGGAACTAAGAGGTGATTTAGGAATAAAAATAACAAAATAATATGAATGTTACTCAAAATTTAATACAATGTCACTCTTTACACTGTTAAATTTAGTTTGAACTTCAATGAACTTCAGTCACTCTGTGTTACAGTATCAGACGGCCCTGTTCAAATGCCAAACAGAGCCATTTAAATAATAAAATAATTAAGTTAAAGTTAATTCTCACAAATTATTTTTGTGATCTTTGATTTTTAATTTTTTAAATTTTGTTGATAACAGATTAGAACATCTAAAAAGTAACAGTAGTTCCTTTGTATGCAGACTAACATCTGCATATTTCTCTGCTGCAGACGGCTGATGTCTATATCACAGCCATTTGCTTAGTTGCTTTAACATTTTTTACCACTAATCAGTAACATTGTTCCTTTTTGTAGGTTAGCTATTGTCCATACTGTGGACTCAAATTGGATGGACATTTGATTTTTTTGTGGGGTTCAACATTCAATTTTTGGCACCTTTTCTACAAAATGAAGCTCAACCAAACAACAACCAAAAAGCACCATGAAAAAGACACACAAGTATTTATTATGTACATAAGAAAAACATATACACATGACATATAATGTTAAATATTAAACATATTCAGTGGTAAATAGTAGCACAATATAGAGCTACATCAATGCGTACAATTATCTTTTCGATTAGAAACTACATTTTAAAATTACATTAACAACATAAACACAGACCCACCAACAAGACCTAACTGTTAAAGTGGTGAACATTAGTGCCAGTCCTAGTTGCTGTTTTTTTTTTTTTTTTTGCTTTTTACTACCTATTTGTTTTGTGAATAAATCTAAATTTTTAGACTTTATCAAACTGTTTCTGTTATTTTTTGGAACTGCTGATATGTTTTTA
>JBAJNP010003607.1:0-38509 GCA_036877545.1 Yasuhikotakia modesta | reverse complement strand
TGGTTTCTGGGTATAGCTGGGTATAGGTTATGCACCCACTTAGACAGGCAGTCCAATATTATTTTTAGTTTTATAGGAGAAAACTGCGTATGTTATGTGTCCAGTGAAGCATTCCACCGTTCTCTGTGTGTGGTGACCATGCTGACAGATGGCACTGCCCATAGTGTTGGTGCTGTGCCACACCACAGTCTTTAGGAAGCCTTACTGTCTGTTCAAAGTGCACAAAGGCTTAGCAACAGAAACATCACTGTATTAACAGAGCTAAAGGGCTTATCTGGACAAAACACACTTCCAAAGGTCTTAGAGTGAGGCATGCTGGGAAACTCAGGTTGGTTACGTACTGTATGTGTCATTGAATGTGAACTCAATACATAATGGAAGCCCTTACCTAACACTTCTGATTACCTAGCCATAAATAGAGCAACAGTGACAATAGTGTAATAGTAGTTTATATACCTCTTATTGTAGTGGAGAAAATAATGACAAGCCCACCCACTGCTGTGCTCAATGCCTTTTCACTCATATTATACTTTACAACAATGGTGGTGTATGTTGCTGTGGATCCGGTGTGTTAGTTCCATAATGCATTTGTTTTTCAGTCAGTGGCTTCAGTGTAAACTACAATGTGAAATTAAATGAAAAAAAAAACGTGACTGGATTTGAGGATTTAACTTAGAGTACAATTGGCAAATGTTATATGTCTGTGTTGTTTGAGCAAGATTAGAAAATAATTTAAGGTTGTAATCATTTGAAATCCTTTTATCTGAAAAGAGCAGATTACAAAGAGGGAATTTTTCAAAAATGTTCTCCTTTGTGTTATGCAAAAATGGGCATTGCCATAAAACCACACAAATATAGTTCATTGTGTCTTTGCAACTACTTAAAAGTGCATTTTGTTTTCTGCATCATCTTAGCAGCAACACTGAGTTCAGTGTGTGTGTGTGTGTGTGTGTGTATGTGTGTGCGTATGTGTGTGCGTGAGTGTGTGTGTGTCTCACAGAATGTCAGAGACGAATGTACATGAAAAATTCTAGAATGGACTCCAGAATCTCTCTTCTAGAACCACAGTAAGACATTTCTTCACCATCTTTCCCTGTCACATTCTTTTTTAAATGTATTTATTCTATTTTAACTAACAAACCATCTGGAACAATTATTATGTCTTTTAAATATAATTGCTTTCTTAAACCTACATTTCTTAAATGCTTTAATGCTACTAAATGAGAGCCAATTATCACTGCATATTTTTGATAGCTGCATTTTGTATGTATGTATCTATGGTTTCATTTTTACTGCATGAATTGACGTCTGAGAGAAAAGAATATGTAAGTGGTGTCATACCTCTGCAGTGAAGAATACAAAATGTTCTTGGATGCTGAGTGTCTATCTGTGGGCCGTTCAACAAAACATGCACTTTTATTTCCAGTCATCTCACATTCTTTCAACCGATGCTGATCCGCTCTCTTAAACACACCATGTTAAACGCTGATTTTCAATTTTGATAGAAGCCCCAGTGGTTGTTAAGATATGTTTAATGAAGTCTCGGGCTGATTGGTTGTGACTTGTTGTTGCTTCCCAATGCTCACCCACCTTGTTAAGATCACAGGCAGGGGCTTCAGAAAGGCCTGAATAGCCCCCAATTAGGTGAAACGTGACTCACCAGTCACCCTGTGCATTATTGTAAAGACAATATATTTGTATTCCTGTTGTTGAGATATTTGTATTCCTGTGTGACACTGCATTGATAAAAGCGATAACTGCTAATGCCGCTATGGTGTGAAACCAAAATTATAATACAAATGCTCTTCTAGGGTGGGATAACCAGGTTTACTGTATTCAATGTCATATAGAGGGTCTGTGTAATTTAGTAAAATGTTGGTGAACATGGTAACATGGTAAACATGGTAACATGGTAAAATATGGTTTCAATCCATGTGTAGCTAACTCTACATACTCTTGAGCTTGTTTAAATTCTTTGTTTACCATCCACAAACCTAACTGGGTGTGTCTTACAAAATGCCTGATTCATATTTTGCATTAAAATGTTTAATTAAAACATAATTTTCAGGACAAACACATCTAACCAACTAACAACATATGGGTGTGAAAATAATTATTGTAAAAAAAAGAATAATTGTAAAAATCTAATAAGCAAAAAGTATTTCAAATAGGCTTAATTTTCCCAATTTACTTCCCTGTTTTATGTTTAGTTTTACCCAAATTAACCCAAACCTGAACTGAAATGGTTTGATTTGGGCTAGAATACAAAAGATAATATAATAGAATACATAAGATAATATATAAAAAAAATACACACATTTATGAATACTTTAGGCTAGAATCAAGCTTATTAACAAGTCATTTACAAGAATTAAAGTATATTTAACCTGACACTCTGCTTAATTTATCCTCCAGATGTTTGTGACAGTCCATCCATCACTTATTGGCATAAGTAATCAGTTTATTGCATTACAAGATACCAAAGCATATGTTTGCTTATTCAGACTATTCAACAAACGATGGAACTACAGAGGCTTTATGTAATGTTTTATGTAATATTGTTTCTTTTAATTGGAATGATTAATTTAAAATGCTATGCCAGCTGCATTAATTGTGTAGTTCTGTACTTATACTGCACGTCAACAATTATTTCATTAGTGTCTGTCTGTGTCTATTAAGGCTCTTTAAACTTTAGGAGAAACATGTGAGACAGAAAGTGACCCTTTAATGTGTCTAATGCTTTAACAGAGACATTACAACTTCTAAACTTTATAAAGCGATTTTACCACAACTTTCCAACTACTTTATTAGAGTGAACATGCACCCAGAGCAGTGGGAAGTACTGCAGTAGCTAGGGAGCAATTGGGGGTAATGTGCTTTGCTCAAGGGCACCTCAGTTGTTGCCTGTTGGCACTAGGAAATGTACCTATGAACTTCTTGTTACAATCCTAGCCAACCAGTAGTCCACAAGTACCCTACACTAGTCCACAAGTACCTTGTAGTAGTCCACAAGTACTTTACAGCAGTCCACAAGTACCTTGTTCTTATTTGCATACTGAATTTTGATTTTTAATTTTTTTAACATCTATTTATTAATTTACGCTGCATTTATTATTCTCTCTCTCTCTTGCCCTCCGTCTTCATTTGTTTTACAACTTTTGCAACTCTTTGTATCTTTTAGAACTTTAACACTGTTCTTTTTCCTGCTTTGCAAGCACTGGCCTTTCCCCCCAGGACATTCAAATCCACATCATTTATACAATTACTACATGCATATTTTAAAGGGGGTGCTGTTATTTTCTTCCTGTAGCATCACAGCCTTTTCCCGGCCACAGTTGTCATGGATATGTGCCCGTGGAGATGGTGCTCGATCGGGCTTTGTTCCCCGCAGCTCTGCAACGAGCTCAAATGATATTGTGTAAGCTTCAAAGCACTGTAAGCTGCTTCCAGGGAACAAGAAGGGTGACATTAGTATTCAATGTCTTACCTCCCACTCACATGTACAACAACTTCAAACACGGCTCCCACCTGAAGGAGAACTACCTCTGTAAATAACTCACATTAGATCTGTTTAATAATGAAATCTTAGTGCATGCCTTCCATTCAACATTTCTCCAGCTTTATCAAAGGAACAGTGGCATTCTCATTATTTTCATTAGTGTGCTTTCTGGCAGTTCCCGACTCTGAGAGCAGTTTCTTATCTTGGGGAATCGTGTGACTCTAATTGGTTTGACTTTCCTCTTCTAATGTCTTACTAATATGCTAATTGATTAGTGTGCTGTCCGCTTTTGAGTTTGAAGCGAGCGCACAATGGTTAAACTTGACAAATTATCGAAAGATCATGAGCAGTGACAATCTTAAACAAGGTTTTTATTAGTTGGAAATCTATTGAAAAGAATAGTTCAGCTTGTATAAACAGCACATTTATGTCTAACAAAGATGTTTTCTTCTACTGACATTTTGCTGAGGGATATTTCTTATTTGTAAAACTACTGTAAATTATTTTTGCAATACAACACTTAAAATGTAACTACCTGACAGCTGTCATTAAAATAGGTGTCATGAGAGTGCATCTGTCTCTGTGTCACCCTTAGGCTCTGTAAATATCAGGGAATATTTTATCAGTTTAATTCTGCCTTTCATCATATTGTGCAAATAGGTTTGTTGACATCAGGTTGCCTGACATGGCATTAGAGGGTGGGGTTTCAGAGAAAAGGGCGGAGTTTCAGAGAAGAGGGCATGTGGTTAAAGAGGTAGTGACTGAACAGTTAATCAGTTAAATGTGAATTATTTGTGCCTTCACAAAGCCTGTAAATTCCATGGACAATATGCCTTTTATAAGTTCTTAGACACTACTGCCTGCTCACCAACAAAGATAACACTATTATGCTGTCACATGATTGGTTCATTACCATCACTACCAGTCACAACAATTTTCCTCTGGGAATAATGCCGACACCAGTAGATAAACAAAGCGGATGATTTGCAGAGATTACACTGATAATAATGTGATCAAAATATGTGAATCCTTGTGCCAATTTGCATAAGAAAATAAGACTTTCAGAGCGGTATGAGGATAAAGCGTGCTGCTGAAATAGTTGAAGGTGAAGCTACTTAGCTATTATAATTAAGTCCACTGTGGACATGGGCTGGACAAATGACCCAATTACTGCAACTTTAAAGGAATAAAATAAAGGTAAAACTCAGGAAAACCAATAGTGAAGGCCTTGGAACTGTGAGCATCACTGTGGTGCCATCAGACTTGCTTATTGGATCTGTTTCCATATTGGCCATGAAACAGGACGTGAAAGACATGCATAAAATACTGCCTTAAACAATCAATATGTGTCACACACCAGGGACAGGTATCCATGACGACATGCATTGTTATCAGCAGAAACATTTAAATCAGCCAAACCACTAACCACCCATCATTCTAATAACACTGTCCAGATTGCATCTCTAGTGCTACACTTCAAAGATGCCACATTTAGTAAGCGAGAAACCATTACAACTGAATGCTTGCATTCAATCATCTCTTGATAATGATAAACTGACAGATACCGTACATGCCAATTCATTAAAGTTCACTTTTATCATACAAATAGTCTGTCTTCTCTGTAACATGTTTCTAAAATGATAAGTCCACCGTCAGCCCACATCAATCCCAGAAATTCATTTCTGAAATTAACTGTACAGAGAGTTTTCGAGCTACTGGTGAGGAACAGCAGGGTGACAGTGAGGCTGTGGCGTTCTCAAGCATGCACAGAAGGCTGAGGGAAGGATACAATGAAAAGACACTGCAGCAGTCTTTGATAAACCATATACAGCTTTCAGGACCTTTTTTTGTATTTTTTTTTTAGTTTTTCCCAGAATAGTGGCCAATGTGCAACACACTGACAGTAATGTCAGTAATATCAGAACTACATTTATGGCATAGAGAGTAAGAAAGATTCTGAAGACCTTTAGGAACCAGTCAACTGTTTTGAGACTAATTTAATTTCTCGCACAGCTTTGAGTGAGGATAATTTTCAAATACTTTATTCAGATATTTGATTCAAATGTCTCCCCACCTAACAATTTTAGATTGAAAGCAATTTTTTTTATTTAAATAACAAAAACGTTAAACATGTCTAAGACATTATAAGGTCATGTGACGTTATAAGGTCATTATAATGTGTCATGTGACAACAATACAGTAACATGCTACAGTTTGAAACATATCAAACAATGTTTGATACAGCATACACTCATGCAAATACTATTTATTTAAGTAGAGAGTATTTAGTGTTTCTGCAATAAATGCTACTACTGCACTGCTAGCATAACTTCTTTGTCCTAAATAATTTTCAAAAACTTTATTTTTCTGTTGTGACTTTAGAGAGTGTGGAAAACAGTTTGTGAGATATGAAAAATGAGTATGCAAAAGAAGTTTTTCAAACACACACATCTGCAGTAGCCATAGATGAAAAATAACCAGACTATGATAAACAGATTTATAATAGAACCCAAATCACTACTACTGCATTAATATTAAGTTATTTTTAATGCTGCGTTTCGGTTTACTTGTATCTCGACATTTAATTTTTATATTGATGAATAACTTATTTAATAACACAAAAACATCAAATTAATCAAATCTTCTCCAACGTGTCAAACTTCCTTTTAATTGTTTCCACAGGAAGATGCCTAAAGACACAGGTTACAATAACTGCCAGCACAGCAGAGCAATTAGATGTTTTCCTACTGTAAAAAATAAATGGTTTTGATGTTGTAATGGGAATTCTAGTGTGATTAGAAACACAATATTCTGTCTGTGCCTCAATCACTGAGCAGACCAGTCATTTATTGAAGGTAAATGTTTAAACACATTTCATATCTCATCTGATTTACTTCAACAAGCCTGGTGCAGTCCTTGTTTTGTCTCTGATTTCCTATTCTCTCAAAATATACAGATTTAAACTTCTATCAGTGCTGGCTAGTCATATCAGCAGTAGCGCACTGCAGGTATGCTATTTTATATTCTCAATCTCTTTTATATCCTCAATATTTTAAAGGAATAGTTCACCAAAAAATTATACAAAAATTGATGAAAAACATAATTTCAAAACATGTGTGTTTGGGATTTTGGGTTTGTGTAGAAAACAAAAGTAGAATTTTTTCACAGACAATTCACAATTTTTTCATAAATTTTCATTTTGGGTAAATTATTTCTCTAAATGGCAGCTAGAAGGAAAATGTCCATCGGTCGTCAGTTAAAACATCTGTACACCTACAATGTTTTCTGGAGGTTTCACTCTACACTACACTACATTAAACACCATTCATGCAGATAAAGATCTCGCTCCATCTCTATATGAGAGACTCTTGGCCTCTGTCAGCTTCTCAGCAGCAGTCAGAGGTCAGCGGGCATTTTATTGAGTTGCATCCGCAGGAGCAAGATCCATTTAGCAGATTGGCTGTCAGCGATGATCTTTACTAAAAGGCGGCCACACACAGAGAAGGTCTTGGCAGGACACTATCATGCTGCTGTTTGCTGTGGAGTGAATGCGCGTGTAAATTCTCCAACCCATTTGTCACGTCATAAGAGTGCTCTGTGGCCATATGGTGCTGGTGTCTGAAACACAGGGCTATTTGTATTGCTGTACATTTGACAAGCTCAGGGTGCAAATGCCCCTCATTTACTTAAGATACAGGGCATTGCTGCTGAGTTTGTATTTCCATACGTTGTGGGATAATTTTTTTATTTATACAAACTCTCTCCCCTCTCCCTTTCTGTTTCTCTCGGCTTCACTCTTCCTCACTTTGTTTTCACACACGGATGGCAACAGAGAGGCACAGTTTTACAGTCATTTTACCACAGTTAAAAGAACATGATGGAAACTCAACTTACCCATGTTAAAAATCATTTTATTACATTAACCCTTGTGCATTATTACTTTATTATACATAACACACATTATGATAGTGTATACAATGCAATACAGTACATAGGGTGCATACTAGTATATGATAGTGTGTCAGGTAATACTGCAATTGTAATGGTTAGATTTTTCTTAAATATACTTTGTATAATACACAAAAGTTGATATTTTGAACATTTTGAATAGTTTCCATCTTTGAAGCAAACAGATATGCACAGCCAATCAGCTGAATCAGTCACTGCTTGAGCTGCAATGATTGGATGAACACTAGTGTGGTAGTGACATGGCAAAGGCTGACCAAATGTCATAGAAATGCCACATCTCTTTGGAGTAAAATTTAAAACCCAGGCAACAGGTCACAGTGAGTTCACCGCATGAGATGTTAAATAGGGCAGAGCCTGGCGTGTCTGAACTGAACTGAACTGTTACAATGTGACAAATGTTAAGACAGTGCAGCTAAATTTTGTTCCCAACCATCTCACTTTCTTAGAAAATGACACAAAACAGATTCTAAAAACTGCATACTGAATATAAGAATATTTCAATTTTGTTTTTTAACACTTTTTTTACACACAAATAGATGCTAATTATCACATTGTGTTGTTTGACATTTACAAAAACAATCCTTAAATTCTTTCCAAATCTTTAATTATTAACTACATTCTTTTTCAGAAACGTTTGACTTTTGAAAAAGTATTGCCACAGAAATAGATTTACAGGAAACTACTTCAAAATAACTACTTTTTGTTTATTTAATTACAGGTAACTTGTCAAGGTGCATCCCCTGTTGGCTGCTTTTTAGTCCAACTTTAATTTGTTTACAAAACTAAACTGGAGATCAAGTTTAGTCAAACGTGTTTAAACATTTAACTGTTAGTGTGAGTACAGTGCATAGGAATGCAGAAATATATCATTCATATTCATGCAAATGATATATTTAACCTTGAAATATACCCTTCATATTCATACCTCAATGTTTTATTAAGTTCTTTTTCCTGCTCTCATACCTGATGTGTTTTGTTTTGTCAATAAATGAGTGCCATTTGAAGAGAGCCTATTTCATAAGAAAGTGTCTTTTATATATCTCCGTCCTGTCACAATGAGCAACCTTATTTATGTTTCATTTTCTTAAGACACTTGTGGAGATTATTTTAATGTTTCTTGTAGAGGAGTGTTTACCTTCCATACGTTTGTGCATATCTGTGAGTGTGCTTTGGAAATAAACCTACTTGAGAGGCGGTTGTGGCCTACTGGTTAAGGAGTTGGGCTTGTAATTAGTAGGTTGTTGGTTCAATTCCAGCACCAGCAGGTAGCACCTGAAGTGCCCTTGAGCAATGCACCTATCCACCCAATTGCTGCAGGGATAGCTGCTCTATGCTCTGTGTGTGTGTTCATGACTTGCATTGTATGTGTTCAATCCTCACGAAGGATGGGTTAAATGCAAAGGTCACATTTCGGTTATGGGTAACCATAACTGACAAATACATGTCACTTTCACTTAAAGACTCAGCTCACCTGGGCTACAGCTAATAACAAAACCAGTCTGATCTTATAAGTACATAAACTTTTAGAGTGATATTTATTACATTTATTACTTACTTTACAGAAACATAATGAGACCCATGACAAAAACCTGCTTTTTTAATAATAAAAAAATTGCTTAAAATGTGTCATCTCTCTTGTGGTCATTTACGCAACAATGCTTTAAGGTTTGGGTTTAATAGTTTTTATACCCTAAGTAGGCCATAGAAAAGCTGACTAAATTTTGTAAATGTCAAACTGTCCATGTTTTTATACTGCTTATTTTTTATAATTCATGTATAAAAGGCTTATGAGTGAATTGCTCTTTTATTTTGAGTCCTGCTGTACTGGCTGAAGCAAGTGTTTGACTGACCAATATCTGAATCACCAGTTGTCTGAGGAGAATGACAGAAGATCTGTGAGCAGTTGTGCATCATGCTTTTATAGAGAAGAGGGTCACGTTTTTATTGAGGGCTGTCATGTAGTACTATAACTTCAGGACATCAAGAGTGTGGGACGGGATTTAAGAGTGTATTTGTTGAGTATCTAATGGATTGAATTGTGTTGTTTTCTCGATTCAGGATGAGCAGCAAGCAATGTTTTCTGAGAGGAATATTCCAATCATGTGAGAACATTTTAGCTGTTTTGCTGTTCTTTATTATTCCTATAATCTTTTTGATCGTACTGCTTAGTTTTCAGTGTTCACAGTGCACAATGTTTGTGTCTCTTGGCTAGCATTCCTGTAGCTCAACTGGCAGAACATTGTGCTAGCAACAACAAGGTCAAGGGTTCAAATCTCAAGGGATGCACAAACTCATGAAATGTACAGCTTGAATGCGCCTAGAGTTGCTTTGGATAAAGGCATTTGCCAAATGCATTAATGTAAATAAGTTTTATATACTTTGGCTCATGAAAAAACTATCCATTTATGTCTTAAAAAGATTCTGGCTTTAAAAGTTTTTTGTTGTGCATAACCTTTTAGTAAAACTTTTTGCCTTTTTGCCTATGTGCATCTGTTTTGCTGAATAAACATGCAAGACATGCACACATATCATAAAGGCACTGTACCTTTCTATGAGCAGCAATGAAGATACATCTTGGTATGATATACAGCGATAAATGGCAGCTACATTTTAATACACACCCTCATAATCGTGTTGCAGGTAATTGAGTCATCAGTCTTCTAGTGTTAGCGTAGTGTTTAGCCACTACGGTACCATGCTAGTGCACAAATATTCTTTCACAATATACTGCTTTACCATACAGGGAACCAGCGAGAAGAACAAGACACAGTTTTACTGTTTTTATTGTGAATGCTAACTGTACTGTACAGTTTGTAAGCATTTTAGATAATGTTAATTAAAAACAGTGATAAAACTTGTCAAAGAATGCTCATTAATCTTGTTTGTGGTGGTAGAGGCTACAAAATCAGAGTTTCCAGCATTCTGTGGGGCAGCACAAGAATGATGAATACAAGGGCAAAAAACTGTTATGCACCAAATATGCATCCTTTGCTGTATATGCATCCTTTGCTGTTGCTTGTGAAAAAAATCTTTGCTGTGAAGTGATAAACAAGATGAACAAAATCTCCTGAACACACATCACAGTGTAGCTACAACTTCTCAGAAAATCTTAGAGAAATTTTCTAGGAGGACTTGAGAGTAACATATTTTTCCGACCTCTAGTGAGCACTGTGTTGTGCCTTTGTATAATTTATCGCAAAGTAAACTTTAATGTGGAAAAAAGTCTTTAAAAACCCAAAAGAACCATTGGTCTAACATAGAGAAATCTATCCTCCAAAGCAATAAATTGAATTATTGATGAAGTGAACAGAAAATGCCAAAAGAACAAACTAAGAGATAGAACAGAGAGAAATGGGCCAAAAGATGTTGAGGAAAAAAAGGCAAAAAAAAGATGAAGTTCAAGCTGAACTTCTATTGACCTTTCATAAGGGAGGCCCACAGGGTAATTTTGCTAATAGTGCTTAGCACAAATGAATTCACGGTGTATGCGCTTCATACACACACTTAAATACACCTGCACTGTTACTGTCAGCAGATACTGGCAGTACTTAGAGACACTTTTAAGCCATTTAAATATTTTAAAATACCTTCTTTTGGGCAAATTCAGAGGCACAAAGTCACCAGCACATGTGTTTTTATGGAGAAGGCAATCCCACAATGCACTGGGTGATCTCTGTAAACAAAACAATTCCAAATGGTGGATGAGGCAAAAATCTGTTCAGTATTCATTTGATACTGAAAACATACAATAAAAGGGTTTTGTATACAGGAGAAGCACATTCATATTCACAATAGAAAGCACTATCTAATGAAATAGCAGGCTAGTCAGATCAGCCGAAGTCGACCAATGGGGCTTGGGTTATTATCAGTTAACAGTCTTCCATTACTACAGTATACTGCATTTCAGAAAGTTGCGTCTGGGGCTATTATAAATATGACCATAGAGTGAACGGAATTGAATTTTTACAACCTAAAATTGTTAGCTGGGTTGTCATGAAGATAATTTTTATGCTAGGTCAAAGCAATTAGCCATACTGTGTTTATGTCTCAAATGAGAAGGGAGAAAAGCAAGCAAGATCAAGCCATTGCAAGTGCCAATAGCAAGTGCCATTGACCTGAATAGGAAGACTAGCTAATTGCTTTCCTCAGGTACTATAGATCTCCTCAACAAATGCACATTTACACACCATTATCAGGACTGTCCTCTTCACACAGACCAGCACAGCCGCAATCACCTCTAGTATCATGGCAATGTATTAATATTTAAAGCCATTACACTCAGGCAGATGAGTGATTTCAGATCTGAGCTTTTCTATTGACTGTCTTTGAGATACAGCCGTGTCAATTGACCTCAGTAATGGATAAACACAATAGCTCACAAAACCAGACATGTGCTGTTCAAGCAAAGTCACAGGATTAAATTAGCTTAATATCGATTTCAATTAAAGCAAATGAGGAACATTTGATGCAAGGTAACTGTACGGGAGTCACTGTGTGTGTGATATAGAGAATCTCTTTGGGTGGTTTTCAATGATTTATTGATTGGGTGAGACTCTTCGTCTTCCTCAAGACAGGCACAGGCAATACATATATACTGTAAATACCACATGTTTAAGGGTAGAAAGAAAATGTTTGTGTAAAAAATTGGAATGACAGGGCTTGTCCATTCATCATGTGAATAATATATATCCTTAAAGAAAGTAGAGAATGTATTTGTTATGATCTGAATCAAGAAAAGATTTGTACCATAGCACAAACAAAATTACCTTCAACAGTGTGGTAAATTATGTGCTGAGCCATAGCTGAATAGTCTATTATAACTTTGCATTGATTTATAATATTTTTACAAAGTAGAAAACTTTTCAAAATCTAGACATACTGTATACCAGACTTCCTATAGCCCAGACCAGGACTAGAGGTCCCTTAAGGCCCAGATTCAAACCAAGACCCAAATCATAAACCAAGTTGTACATTTACATTTCAACTTAAAAAATGATGCAATAATGTATAAAACTTAATAATCAAGTTTCAACTGTTTAGAAAGGCTGCCCCCCCAATCAATGTGCTTATAATGGCCAATAAATATGTTGTTTGCCAACATCATGCTTCTGTTTTGGTTACCTCTTAGATTTCAAACACTTTGAAACCCTCATCCTGAATATTTCAGGAGAAATATTTTGTTCAAAGCATCTTTGTTCATGAAATGAATTGAGGCATGAGGTGCATGCAGCGCATAAATTAATGTAATTAACCAAACTGTGTTTTCTAGCCTCATTGCATGATAATGCTTTTGGACAAATTACCACATTTAAATGTATAAAGCTAACTAACAAAAGTCTCGTAAACTCCTTGCTAAGTGCTTCTGCAGTCATAATTGAACCGATAACTCAGAGCTCAACGCCACATCAGATGAAGAACACTCCTGACTGAGATCTGAGACCTGAAAGAAAGTCTGAATTTCCAACCCTGTATTTGGAAAAGTGCAACAGAGTTCAACTTTTACACCTGAAAAAGAATCAGGTTTCTCTTTTAAAGTAAATGTGAAATCAAAACTTGAACTTATTTGGGCCTATTTAATACATGTTCCTCGTCTCACTGGGAATGTTTTATTGGTGCATATTGTCTCAATAACAAAAAAAGCTTGTTCATCATCTTTTATCATAATGTAATTGTTGATGTAACAGATCACTTTGATGTAACAAATCTCTCTTTAAAGTAAATTTAATCTTTAAACTGTGTGTGTGTGTGTGTGTGTGTGTGAGCGTCCATGTATAGTTTATTTTAATCAAATAAAAAATGTATTTCCAAAATTCAATTAACATAAAAACAATAGTAATTTAACTGAACATTAACTTATCATTTAAAAACAACCACAGAGGCTGTCTGTACAATGAAATATCTAGAATAATGTTTGATGCTTCTGATGTGCCTGATGGTCACTGTGGAACACATTCAAAATAGCCAGTAATCAGTAAACAAGAAAAATGATAAAGACAACAGGCCTTATGGGTGGGAACTTGCTGCCTACTCATAGTCACACCCCTGAAGGGAATGTAGCTTTAACATAATAAATGTCACGCAGAAAAATCTGAAGCCAGAGGCTTGTTTGGATATATTGTCAGACTAAGAACTGTGATGTTGCTCTTATTGTAACCTGCTGTATGTAAGTGCAGTAAAAATATGCATCTAAATCTATTCATAATGAATCTGATTGTGCGGTTGTAGGCCTTTCTCTAAACAACATCACAAAAATGGTGTCAGCCTCTATAATTTAAATGTGTAGTTAGTACAATTTGGGAAACTCTGTTGAGAATTAAAATCAACGCTCAACAAACAGTTTTTTGAATATTTGCTGTATGTCTGTTCTGTTGTGAAAATACTGTATAATGTTCTCGCACATCTCGGTTGTGTAAACAGGAGAAAAACTGTTGCCTGTGTTGCATAGCGTGTTTGTTATTGAGGGCGAAGCAGTGAAGGGAGGCGTGTGTTTATCTGAGTGTCAATTTTAAATATCACTGTTTCTCAGAAATCGCTTACTGCATCTTTAAGGGCTAATTTCAAACGATTAAACTAGGAGAATAAAAATCTCTCTCTCGGCTCAATAATTACCATTGTGTGGTTGTCAGCATTTCTCTTTATTTCTCCTTGTATGGCATGGATAACACTCTAACCTGCATTAAGAGGAAGATAGTCAAATCACTTTATCTTTTTGCCTGTAAAGCGGAAACACCCACACACATACTTAAGACCGCAAGTAAGTGTGTATGTGTGCAAAGACTTGGAATTTGCAAAAATAAGCGTAACGCTCTTCACACTCATTATGTGAGTCCTGCAGGAGGTGATCTCACAGGCTTCTGAAGGTACAACTGCTGTGGCGAGACACAATCCTCTGACCTGATGTCTGACAGGCACTTTGTCTAATTTTTCTAGTTTCTAATTGAGTTAAACAAGATGAAAATTTGTGTGTGTGTGTGTGTTTCAAAAGGACAAAAGGAGTAGGGACACAAACAAAGAGTGCAAAGATTATACACATTGTCAAATGTTATCTGTATTATTGTGCTGTCATTTAGAAAATAAAGCTGTTTGCTTTCTGCTTTTTTATCAGGTTAATACAGCTAGAACCTCAGCCAGTAAGAACACTGCTCACAGTTAAGCCTCCTCCTACATGAGTGGTGTTCCTTCATCAACATAGCTGTCCCAGTCCCTGCCCCCTACAATTACTCATCTCTAAAATCAGAGTGAGGTGGATTACATGGTGTAGAAGGTTTTAAGGTCTAAACTTACCATTTATTGTACACTTTATTAATTGTATCTCTTAAATTTGATTGGTTGATTAGAATGTTCAATATATATCCAGGAATATATCTTGCTTGACAAAATCATAAAGGCCATAACTAATAGATAACATTACTACTACTACTGCTGTTAAAACATATATTTTTATTTATTTCATTAATAATTAATAATGGCTAATTGTCATACATAGGACCATTTTCATATATCTGCTTGTTTTTGTACTTAATATGGACTTTTAGTTTGTAATTCTGTCATGTTTCTGTTTCCTGTTCACCTGTTTTTATCTGCCCTGTGTAATCCTGTTTAATATTAGGTCTTAAGATGGTAGTGGGGTAAGTCCTTGTTTATTCCTGTTAGCAATCTGCACTTGTATCTTTTCTCTTTACAGACATTACAGTCTCATTACAGAAAACTACTGATTCTTTAAGCTTTGCAGGTTTTGAGCTATAAAGTATATCTAGCAGGTATTGCTATGGAAACAGAGTAACTAGTAGTCCTACATATTACAAAATTTAAATTATTATACATGTAATATTTCATAAACCCAAATCTTGTGACAGTTAGCTGATAAATAATTCGCTTTACCAAGGCTGCAATAAAATAGTACAATTAATGTAGCGACTTTATTGAAAAATATCTTGTTTAATCAACCTGTTTATGATGGTGTTAAATGAATATGGTATACTTTTTTTTCAGAAGCAATAAACAAGTACTTTGTTTGTAGAAAAGGTGAACACATTTAAACTAAAGCTCATTGTATCATAATCATGTGACTATAATATTAAAGTCAATGACCACATGCTGACTTCATCAGTACTTAGCGTGTTTACATATTCTTTTTTTCTAAATAAATCTAACTGATATAAAAATGTTGTCTTATTTGTACAGTTTATAAAATTCAGTGAACACGACTTTTGATTTTTCTTATTTCCTGTCATGTAATTTCAGCAGCACATGAGTACTTTAATTGCATTTCATTTACTTAATCACATCACTTGCACACAGTGTTTATTGTTCAGGCTCAGACTTGTGGAAATCAGTTTTGCAGAATGCTGGCAGCCTCTGCCTAAATATGGTTTATCTTTCATTGAAATGTTGGGTCTGAATTAAAGTGCTTGACTGAGGTAGTTAAACTCATCATTCCTTAATTAGGAAACGTTGGGTTCTGTTTTATCTAAGACTTGAGACTAACTGACTTGTTTGAAATAAAGTGATGTAGTTTGACAAAGTTTTTATTTTCTTTTTCTTGTTGAAACAGGAAGTTGGCGTGGAACTTTAAAAAAGCAAGTATGCTTCAGTTTATGTAACAGCTGGGCACTATGATTAGTAATAAGTATATTGCTAGTCAGTGACGGAGAGGCCTCTCATTTATGGCATATAAAGTTATTAGTGACTCAAGGGCTTTATTTTGCCATAATAAAAGGTTGACGGTACATTATCCCACTCATTACTCTACTGTTTACCAAATAAATAATTCAATGCACATGATATATTGATTGGAGGTTAATCGTTTTGTATGAGAGAAATAAATTGCAGAGCGAGCCACAAGACGCGAAACTAGTGCAGTGTGGGAGATTTGTTGTCAGTGCCAATGGTCAAATTAAAGAATTAGCGGTCATTATGCAAAAACATTAGGTAAGTAAATGTCATCACCAACCAATCACAATCATGTTTTTTCAGAGCTGCATGTACTACAGCATTTTAACCTTCTCTGTTTTGACAATATGGGACAACAGACTTTCTTGTGCTCCATCCTGCTGTTTATGAATTTGAATAAGCTTGCATACTGCTGCCATTTTTTCTGACCTAAAAAAGCACCACTGTGCACAAATGTCTCAAAATCAACCACCTGCATTCTGGCACCACTATCTGAAGTATCTCCTATTGATAACAGGAGAGGCAATTCAGAGAAGATGAATGCAACATTTTCTCCAGGAATGATAAAGCGCAGACTGGCTGTGAGGCGCGAGCAGCGATATCTACATGCATCTGCTGTGGTACTCCAAAGATAAGGCAGGACTGGGGACGATGCTAATGTGATGCCATTTTACTGATCGTAGATAAATGATCATATGCTTATAATCTGCATTCTCTCCTCGTTACTATCACTCACTCTCCTCTCTCCACGTTCAGCGATTCGGTCTGTGGAACCTTCTGTTGCGATGAGAAAAGATGTGAATCAGAGGGAATGATGGGACAAGGTGACCCATTTAAATGAGAGTGAACATTCAAGGTTTGCATACTGAGTTTGAAAGAGCTTCTGACATTTAAAAAAGTCAATACAAAATGATGCTTCTAACCCTTTTGGTAGCATAGTCTGACGAATTTCCAAGTAAAACAGGATTTTTAATGATAAGGGGGGACTAAAAATGTGTGGTGGTTGTAGGGGACAGGCTTAAAGTGAGGGATTCGTGACATCATAAGAAAAATATTTTTAGAGGCAGAACAAGCAGAAAGTTGTTTGTGTATAAACACCAGTATTTACTTTGCCTGAAAATAATTTGAAAACAGAAATACATTTTTGGGGTTTTAACAAAATTTTTCATAGACTCTTTGGACATAGACAAGTTGCAAGAGTGTAAATAGTGTCTGTGGTGATTAAAACATGCTCTGTTTGTTTGAGTTCTCCAATGTGTCAACTTCTGCTTTAACTAATGAGATAAGTTTGGACCTGTTGGACAAGTGATGGCAGACACATTGAGCATTTGGGAAAGCTAAAGCAAAAACAATACTTTCCCATGCCAACTAGCACACCCTTAGGACAAAGTCTGCTAAAACAAAAGAACTTTAAGATTTTTGTTTGCAAACTTTATTGGTACTGTAGTGTAATACCATATGACAACAAAAATGAGTACTTTGCAAAGTTTTTTTTGGAAAAAACATTTCAGTTTGCTTGAGGTACTAGCATAAATAATAGGACCCAGCCCACATTCAACACACACCAACAATTATCCCCCATTTTTCTCAAGCTCCATATGGCATGATTCAAGTTACCCACATTTAAAAAGCACAAATCCACCTTATCAGCAAATTTTTGTGTACATCTATTTTTTTGCTTTTTCTTTACTGTCATGTTTACAAATTTAATATAAAGCTGTGTTTGTTCTGTGGTTCCTCTCTGACAGATGTCGGCTGTGTTCACTGATGTTGATGCAATTATAGGCAAGCTGTTTGAAATGAACAATTCAAACATGGTGCTGGAAAGCGATTTAGCACTTACATGTATAAAGCTTTGTGGGCGCCAAAAAGCAGAGGCAACGTGTGATTAGATGCTTTCAAGCCGAAACATTTCAGCACTAAACTGTCAGAGATAAGAGAGTTGTTTTGAAAATCTATTCCATTACAAATTACTAATTGCTTACAAAAAATGAAATCAGTAACCTAATCCAAGTACTACAAAATACATGTTGGAATTGTGTGATTTTAGTTCCTTTTCACCACATACAGTATGCAGATAAAACTGCATTAACTAGAATTTTTAAAATATTTGTTCATATTTTTGCTTAACAAGCTTTTCATTTTTTATAATCCTGAAAGTATATTTACTAAAATTAATGTTTATTTACTATTACTAATTCTTAAAATGTTGCATTCTGTTACTCCCCAAATCTGTCTGGAATACAACCACAAATGTTTGTTGATTTATGGAAAACACAACTATTATTTTTTATGCTGTACAATTTGTAACAATAAAATCCTACAATCCGCATGATTAATATAACCTAATTCCATCTCACGGTCATGAAATTGTAAAGACTGTGGACGGTTGTTCCAGAAAGCTTAAATGTGAAACACTTAAATGAGAACCTCCTAAATCTATGAATATGTATGACCCATTTTTCTAATGAAGCAATTGCTTAAGAGTCAAAAGCATGAGCTTAAAGCATAAATATGCAACAGCTGTCTAATTAAAATTTCTATGGTCAAATTATTTCAAACTCTTTGAACACTAAATAACTGAGTTGCATTGAAATCTTGTGCAGCTCTGCAGTGCCGGCTACAATTCTATCACAATTCAAAGACAATGAGGCAGTATTTTCATTGTCTTATGGGATTGCCTGTGGCCTGTATTAAAGGTTGAAATGGGTTCAACAAAGTCAGGGTTACAGAATAAGTTTCAGGTTGACAAACCAAGCAAACAATTTCAATCTGGTTTAGTTCCAGTGAACGTCCAAACATGAACAGCGCCTGAGCGATTTATTTCTCAGCCGAAGAACAAGAGATCATTTTAAAAAGTATGAAAAATTTAAACGCATTTTCACAGTGAGGCAACAGCCTTGCTGCCACTAAAGCCTAAGAGAAAATAGCTGAAATATCAATACATAAGTGAATTTATATAGACCCACAACAACATTAAAAGACAACATGAAACATGTAGAAAAGTGCGGGGAAGAATAGGGAAGGGTTTGGCTACAGACCTGCATATTCAGTGACTGGCAGTCTTAGCTACTTTGTACCTTATGCCTTTAAGTACAGTAACTAATCCCCCCATTTTTAAAAACTAAAGGATTTTGTATGTCTCTAAAAATTTTATTCCTGTATTGTGCTGTATTTCGTTATTTATTATGTAGCAGAAATGAGGAACAGATACAGTTTAGAGGCAGATACAGGCAGTGAATATTTTTTTTTTAAACTTGGTGACATTTTAAAATATTTGAGTATGTATAGAAAAAGGAGTTTTTGTTCAGTAATGAAGTGTCCAGGTAGGAGCTGTCAATCTGAGAGAGAAGTTGTGTCATGGTAAGTCTTATCTCAGAGTTGAATGCATAATGTAGATAGTCCTTAAATCCTGCAAAGCTGTCTTTGGCTGAAATAACTTTCAGGATTTTTGTCCGTTATATGATCAATAGTCTTACAATAATCTTAATTATCAAAATGCATCAACTTTTGTATTTTACAAAGAGCTTTAAACTAAATGCTGTTTTTCATTGTAATGTAGCAGTTGGCTTTCCATTTTTGTGAAAAAAATCAAACTAATTCCCAATTATAAAATACAGTGGTGTATGTTTAGTACTTTTATTATAGAATACAGTCTCCTTAAATATTTAATTCTGATCGGTTAATCGTTGTAATTTAAATGCTAAACTCAAGAACTGACAATTTTCACACAGGGGTATGGCTTGGTTTAGCTATGACATCAGAGGCTGTATTTTATACAGCAGAAGTATATTGTGCCATAGCCTCAATTATCCCATACTAGCCCTGATGAGGCTGCTTACAATAGACTATTACATTTCACAAAACTGTCAGGTAATGAATACTCCATTTATTTGTGTTTTACAAAAACATGCTATTCTGAGGTAATAAACAGCTAAATCAACTGAATGTTGTTTTAAAAACTAAGCATGTTTAATTTATCAGAGACCTTTACATTGCAAATGGGTAATTAGGGAATATTAACCACAGCACTAAAAAAAGAAATAAAAATACTGATCCTGGTTGGATAACTTTAGTAGTTTTAATAAGCCATCTAAAACTAAAGATTAACTGAGATTAAAGCTACAAAAATAAACTGTGTAGCTTGTAATTTAAGACCTGATTCTCAGTCAAACCTGTGGAAACAGTTTTAATTAAGGCTGTTAATTAAACATGTTCATTTGGTATAATTCCTCTTGCTGCAGTGAGCATCTGTGAAAGGCAACACAAAGCCAATAACACAGGACACAGTAAGAAAGAGAGGTCACCCCAATTGTGATAGTGATAGTTAATACACACATAGAACAACAATTCAGCAGATTATGACTTCATAAACTATGCGTGTATATAGCAATTTTCCAAAGAAGTCAGATATGTAATACGTGCATGTAAATGATTAAAATGTTTCTCTAATTACGAAGCCTCAAGACTCCATAGACATGCCTCTGTTTTAAAGAGTAGATAAAATCCCACCTCACAGACCTCTGATCTGTGTCAATTATGCAACAGAGGCAATTACAAACCTCAATAATTTCAACACAAGCTCATGTTGTAGCGACGCTAAGATTTCTGCATTGTTGATACTTCCCAAAGAAATTTAGAGTTATTCAATTAAGGTTAAGTGGAAGCCATATTACCATTTACATAATTTAATTCCCCTTTTCCACGTTTCTAGCAGCAAATCACTTTTTAAGTATCTACTTATTTCCCCACTTTAATCCCTAGAAACTTTCTGACTATCTGTGAAAAGCACTCATGAAGTGAACTAATAAACCCTATAATTAGCTGCCCTCAATGGACATTGCGTGTGGCAGCCGGAAGGCAGGTGCCCTAATTCCCAGGAACGGGCTGGTTATTGCTGAATATATCTTTGGGAATGGAGGAAATAATGGGACATGCTGCTCTTGGGTGCCCATATAATCCTGCCGTTAGGATTTAGTGTGATTTACTCTTTTGTGTGTGGGGAGGAGGGAGAGATTCCGGAGAGGATTGGATGTGGTTAATAGACATAAAGGAAATGCAGAGGGAGAACAATAAGGGGAAATCGTATTAACTAATAAATGAAAGTGATATTGTCAAGTAAGTGCCTAATGAGAGAATAAATGATGGAAAATAATGTTAAATTGAGGCGGGTAATAATGCGCTAAGAAGGAGGGTCACCTTCAAAGGAGAGCTCTTAATTCTTATCTTGAGCATACATCATCCTAATTAAAAAGAGCCATTTACCTGCAGGGTACAAGTATCTTAATGGGCAACAAATGTGCATGATAAATCTGCATGAAGTAAAGTGGGTTTCTTAAATTGAGATGCAATTGATTTTTTTAATCAGAGAAGTTGCAGTATTTGGAGGTTTTTATCAACAGTGAATTTGTTATGTGTGTATCTTTTCTGTGTTAGATTCTTTGTGGCAGAGATGTAATTATGTTATCAAATGTTATTCTTTTTACTTCAGGTTCACTTGGCTCTTTTATGTTATCAGAACATTGTTCTTCTGTTTGAGTATTCCAATCAGGTTGCCATAGCAATGTTAGCCCAACCAATGAGATGAATTTGGGGTGGACCTATCTGTTGACCAAAAGCCTTCTAAAACAACACTGTTACCACAATTAAATATAAGTCATGCTTTAATATAGTAGAAAATGGGTAAAACTAGAAATATGGGTAACAGATAACAGACTTTAGTCATACAGATAAAAATTGACAATTGAATCAAACCTTTTTTATTTGCAGCCAATCAGAACATTTTACCATTTACATTTAGTAGATGCTTTTATCCAAAGCGACTTACAATGAAATGTTTTTATCAGGACTTGCCTTCCCCTGGGATCAAACCCACAACCTTTTGGGTTTGATCCCGCAAGAGCAGTGTTAGCACAATGCTCTACCAGTTGAGCTAACAGGAAGGCTAAAAGGAAGGCTTATTGACTTGAGAAAATGTAAACATCCATTTTGTGATGTTCTAATTTCTACATCTGTTTACACACTCAATTTTGTCTGGTTATTTTTTGAGTTTGGCTGGTTTCTGTCAGACGTCAGGCATTCTAATTAGAGTTCCCTAAAGCAGACCAGCCCATCCTCATTACATTCCTGCCAGGACATTGCTAACGAGTCTTTAGGAGACAGGTCAATACTTTTTGCACCTTAATAGATAAACTATTTGTCACAAAAATACAGGTGACAAAAATTTGAAACTTATATAGAGGTAAAACATTTCCCATAATATTAAGTGACATTGTTTTGACACAGAAATAATTCAATGTTGAAAACACAAATTGGTAAGTTATAGGAAGTAAACTTTATTACTATTTCAGTCTGAGGGGCCATATAGCGATATCCAGCATTTCGAAAGAGATTTTGTTTGTGCTCATGTTAAATTTTTGTTAGTTTGTTCTGGTGTTCCCAGGTGCTTGCATACTGGCTCTGGTTTTTATAACCCTGGATATGGCTTAAATCCCCCATTTAATGAAGGTTTATGTGATTTCTTTCCCACAGCCTTTAAAACTTATTTTAGATTATTTTGCTATAATAGGTGACTCTTATCAATGATTATGGCAGCCCATTATTATAACGCCCGTATGTGTTGCATACCTGCTTTTTGCACCCATATATACAAAGTAAACCATAAAAATTCCCTTTTCATTTTAAAAATCACGCTAGTTTAAACTAAGCAGCCAACATCACCAGACGTGGGGTCACTAATCACTATATTGGTAGTCTGTGTGCAGCAGCTGTCTGGCATAATGTTGGCACGTGTCCATGCATTTTCTGTCATTCCAACTGTATTCTGTCACAATTCTTATTTAATTTTCCTACTATTACTACTATTACTGTAGCACTCTTCTTTATATAACCTTATTACTAGCTACCGTATCATGCAACACATTATATTTTTGTAGCCTGCAAAATGCTTCAATTAGCGATTAATGAGAATCAAATTGCTGGTATCCATGTTTGTTATTTTTTGTGTAATGACAAATTAGACTGTGAGCCGTTTAATTGTTCTGGTATGTCTCACTCTGAGCAGCTGATACCTGTAATAAACTCAAATATTGATTCCTCTAAATCGCTAATAATTTGGCTTTTTGTTTTTTGACAATGGATCCTTCCTGGCTAATTGTCGCCCACAAAGGTCATTTCTAATGAATGTTGTGATTGTGAGGATGAAGTGTGATTATCTGAGTGCTAGTCATGGCATACTAAATGGGGATAAATGTCAGCAGGGACGTGGGTCCGAATCGGGGCGCGGAAGCTTTGGGTGATCTCATTACTGGCAAACACCTGTAATGACATTTCATCTGTAATCAATAAATAAACGACATCAAAGGCCCTGCTGTCGTGCCGCCCATTTGATTTGAGCTTTGTTGTGAAATACAGGTGCATAAATAATCTTTTGTGCTTTCATCTGTGTTTGGTGTATTCCTAGATGTGACACATCCGTTGTTTGGAAAACAGCTTCAAACCGCTCTGAAATTGTGAAGTCCAAGCTGTGATCTTTACAGAATGAGGTACGTGCATTTTTGTCTATATAAGGAGGATTACAGGAGAAGCTTGTGCACGTTGATGTAGGTGATGGAAGGAAATGAACATGTGCATATGGGCTGAGCTCTTGTTGTAAAGCAGGTCTAATAAAGGCTTGCTGATGATGAATACTGACTGTCTTTGCCTTTGGCATGATCTTGACTGTCATTACAGAGCACTTGTGTGATTAGATGCGTCCTGACAGTCTCTCAGAGTATTAAAAAATGCCTTTGGATTACAGAGAAAAAACAAGAATTTATAGGCAGGGGGATGAAATTAAGCTGATATAGACTTTAAGCATATACTCTATAAAAAAATGGCACCCATGAGTCATCTACGTACCATGTAATCAATCTTTGATTATTTATAAACTAATTTAAATTATTAGTCTCCAGATGCATTACGGGATTGCCTCCACATTTTGAGACATATAAAGTGCACCTATGATGCTTTAAAATGGGAAAACTTTCTGGGGTTTTCTAGGCCAAAATGTCTAAAGCTGTATCCTTTGTGGTATCCTTTGTGGTCAGAAAAGTGGAGGCCCTGCTGGTTGCACCCCAGTCATCAGTGAAGCAAAGATAAAGACAAGGAGGGCGTAACCTTTAATATGAAAGGGCAGGAGTAGAAGAGCTATTTTACAGCTGAAAGAACTATGATAATTGAGGAAAGAGAGAATAATGCAAAGACAAACAGAGCGAGAAACGAGTTCAAGTGTGAACAGAGAAAGGGGAAATGGCAAGAGAGTTAATGTTCTGCAACATTTTTGATTTTGTGTAGCTTTGTGGGAGAGTTTGTGAGGCACAAAGATCTGCTCTCTCATCTCTCGTACTTTGTTGTCTCTCTGCATCTCACGTTCTCCCTGCCTCTGGGTGTCTGGGCGATGTTAATTAACAAATTCTCACTTCTCAGTGAAGGGACTGAATTAGACCGATAACAGCCAATTTGTTCATCCTGCAAATAAATCTAACACGCAAATTTAGTAATGCCAGGCTTGTGGTGTCTGAAGAATATTATCTCTCACTTCATTTCTTACATTAATAAAATTATTATAAATAAAACAGCAACATATAATATTCTAATGGTTGATGTGGTGTTGTTTTGGGTCTGTCTTTAATAAATTTTGGGTCTGTCTTTTAAATAAATGCCATTATACTGTATGTGGAATTAGGTTTCCCAAAATGACAGGAAAAACAACCAAATGACAAGAAAAACAACCAGATGTTTATGTGTTCTAAAGAAAGTTGTGTTGTCATAAGTCATATCACAGGTGTTGCTATGTGGTTGCTTAGTTGTTCTAAATGGGTTGTTGTTTGCAGCATTGCAGTTGATAGCTTGTTACAGGTGGTTGTTAGGGAGTTGCTAGGTTGTCACTAAAGTCTTTCCACAGAGCTACAACTGAACCACAGTGAAACAGAAGATGTTACAGTACACACACCAAGGTCACTCTGTGGAAGGATAAATCACTGTCCGCCAGGGATTTGTGAAGGTTTGTTAAGATTCATTAATTCCTACAACATGTCTTAGTGCATTAAACTTGCACCCTAGGCGACACACTTGCACCCATGGTGTGTGTTCTCTCAAGCACGTGTGCCTTCTATTGAGCTCTTGAGGCATTCATTTAAATGTCGTGTGTACATGCGGAACAAAGAACATCCTGTGAAATTGTCATCTGTTCATGTGGCCATTTAACCGAGCAATAAATTGATCTTTTACACACAAACACATAAGGATGACATGCTTTCACGTGTGAAACCCTATAGGGCATTTAAGCATGACACAGAGAATGAGAAAAATGTGATAAAAATGCTAAGCAGCTACTTACTACATTAACAGAAGTGGAACCTAAAGTAAAACATGATTCTGTATATTACGATCTGTACATAAAACTATATTATTAGGTAATTCACCTATTTGCATTTATATGAGCTGGGTTTTATATGGTTTTATATGGTTTCTTAATTTCCTCAGTGTAGTAACCATTGGCGTGTGACAACTGTGTCAATTTAGCATCACAGATACATGCAGTGCAAGTATCTCTTGACTACAGTTTATTTGGTAATGTTTTGAGCTCTATAGTACATTTAGGAAGAAATATGTTTTTGAAATTAAGAGATGCTGTATGTCCTCTAAACCGCATATAGCCTTAAGGCGTTAGTTGTGTTTGATAGTCATACGTGGCAATTATAAGAATTTGACAATATTTATTATTTGCATCCAGTCACAAAGTGTTATAGGAGGTCCAAATGTGTCAATGTAAAACTGCATTTCTAAAGGAAAACATGCTTTAAAACAAGCAAGAATAACATATACAGTAATGAAAATCTGTGAGACACACTAAAAAGATACCTTAAAATAAGTTTGTGTCCGAAAGACACAACGCACATTTTTATTACATTTCTAGCGAGAAATCAGCATTGTAGTTGTTAAGTATTCAACTGGTTATTGCCAAAACACCGTCTGTTAATATTTAAACAACCCCCAAATTCTCTTAGCTTTCACTGTGTAGCAGGCTACATGCTATAAATGTTGTAAATAGCGGAATAAGAATTTTTATGAATTTATATTCTTGAATTCAGAATATGAATATGAATTTTGAACAGTTTGAATGCTGCTTACTAGGGACGGCACCAGAGTAAATCCTGGAAAGGTCCACAGTGGGGAAATGGCTATTTTATAGCATGCTAAATGTTTAAACCAAGCATTTGCCAGTAACCATTGAGTTGTTATTTTATGTAAGGGGCAGTAGGAAGTTTGTACACTGTATTTGCAAAACATATTTATGTTTACTAACTAGGATGTGTTGTTGCTGTGAAATGGCACAATTTGTAAATGCTTTTGAGTAACAATAGAGCTAAAGAATATGTTAGCTTTTACATTTTGCTCATGCCAGTTTTTCTAATTTATTTTTGTTAGTGTTTTGTCTTTTGTCTTTAGCAACAGTGCAATTATACTGTATCACAGCACTCACACCGCCATCAAATGTACTGCATATAGTCTCTATTGTGGATAATAAATTTGGATTTTTAAATAAATACATTGTGAAGACTGCAAATTGTTTTTCTGTTATTCAAAAACAAAATCACAAATCACTTATCTAAGCAAAGTAGCAAAGATGCTTAAACTTGGATTAAGCTTGCTGTAACATTATTAGTCAACGTGTTGGCTATTGTTTGTAAGATATGAATAGACACAGCATCTAAAAATTTACATGACTTAAAATATGGCAATTTTATTTAATAGGTTTAAATGTGTCAGTGAGTGAAAGGCTGCATTATCAGTTTTCTGTATTTCAGTGGCAGTCAGTTATTTGCAATTTTATTTTAAACTAGGCGCAAAGTCTTCTTGACGTGCGTTTAAATATGCCAATCCCTCGTTTGTGTTTATTGTATCTGTAGTGTAAGAACACACATAAATGTGCCTGACTGTTTATAAATCAGCAGCAGGGATTTGTTTTCCACTGTTAAACCACGGCCCACAATACGTCACAATACTGACCAAAGTATTGACTACTAATATCTGTGTGAAAGCCTATTAAAAATATGTTAATTAAAGAGGAGAGTGAAGACATGGGTAAACTGGAGTAAAAACTGAAGATAAACCAGGAGGTTAGTGTCTGTTGATGCTTTTTCACAATGTGGTTATAAAATGCTGTTATATATCTGGTGACTTTCCTAATGGAGTAGTACTTTTAACCTTAAAGAATGCTTACATTTATTTTTCTGGGGTACCCTTGCTTGGCACATATTGTGTGTTTTTAAACCACAGATGGAGAAAATGTTTTTTGACCGTTTTTTATTCTAGATCTGATGGAACTGAAAGAAGAAAGTCAAGAACTGTATAAAGAGGAGAAATGTATGAAGAGTTTCACACATAAAGGAAAACTTTACAGGCACATGAAACTGCAGTGAAACCTTTCCCTCAGTGTGAAAAAGGCTTCAGAGAGAAAAGAGACCTTAGCAATCACATAACCGTCACACTGGAAAGAAACCCACATGTATCCAGGATGGGAAAAGTTTTACATGTAAAACAACTCTTAAAAATGCATATAAGAATTTACACTGGAGAAAAGCCTTTCAGGTGTATCCATTGCGGGAAACGTTTCTCACATAAAGCAACCTTGAAAGTGAGGATATCAGAATTCACACTGGAATAAAACCGTTGACTTGTTTCCAGTGGGGGAGGAGTTTAATGCGTGAAATAAACTTGACAATGCATACTTTGAAAAACTGGAAAGAAGCCTTTTACATTCCATCAGTGTGGGAAGAATTATATGTGTAAAGAAAGATTAAATACATACATGATGATTCATGCTGGTTAAAAAGAGGTTTTATAAATCATTGTCTGGTATCTGTCTTTTTAAAAAAAAATAATAAAGTGGGGAGCAAATTACATTAGTTTTTAGTTTGCACTGTAAATAGTACAAAGTATGTAAGCCTAATAAATAGAAAGAAATGCACGTTCTTTGTGTCACATTTTTACTTGTTGAAGAAAAAGCACTTGTTTACCTACTTTAAATGTTTACCTACTTACTGAAATGAAAAAGCATTCTCACTATTGCTGATATCACAAATTGCAATATTAATTAGTAAAATTTACATCACAATTAGATAATGTTTACAATATGTTTACATCAGTAATATTTTGCAAATAAAAATGTAAATTCTGCATTTCTCGTTCACCCATTTTACGAGTTGTTTGCTGTATATCTTAAATGTTGATGCTGTAGTCTTTAAATATGTTTTAGACTGATGAGGAAAAATAATCCATTTTATGTGCTATATTAAAGTACAGAAACGCATAGTAAGTAAACGCATAAAATGTGTGACTACAAATAATTGCGCAACAGGGATCTGTTGTGCCACGCTAAGCCACGCCCCGGAACACGGAGCGCTGCCTACTGCTTGTGACGTCACTTGAACATGGCGACCGCCTATAAGGCGCTAAACGTTCAGTTGTAGGTAAAAAACGGCATCAGTGAGTCGCGATTTATACATTATAAACACATACTTGCATTGCAGCTACTGACATCTGTGTGACAAACTTGCAAATATGTTAATTAAAGAGGAGATTGAAGACGTGAGTTACCCAGAATCAACTGCAGTCAAAACTGAAGATGAACTAAGAGGTAAATTTCCGTTTCTGGTTGTTTTTATTAATTATAAAGTTTCAGCGATGTTTGCTTCCACGTTGCGGTTATTAAACGCTGTTATTTAAACGGGTAAGGCAGACTTCAGTAATCGTACATTTAAAAGTTAAATTTATAAAAGTGTTAGTACACACACACACAACCACTCAAAAGTTTGGAAACACTTATTTTCTGTTAATACTTTTCACACTTTAGAATATAAAGTGTATATTACTCAAAACTACGAAATAACACAATGTACCCAGTTGTATATTAAGCGTTTTGAAGGCGTTGCCCTCTATACTTCGCTCTTATTGGCTGCTTGTTCTTCATCATTTGGTCCAATCATTTTTTAAATAAAATTGTGATTTTCTGATAAACAGAAGCGTTGGTACAGATATATTTTACTTTCCAATAGTAATTTTTTTATCATTTAAACAAACGGCTTCATATTAAAACTTTTTAGGATAAGAAACATTACAGTTATACTAAATAATAAAACAAGATAATAAAACAAAACTGTGAGTGTCAATATATTCAGGGGAAATGGTTAAACAAGTAAGTTTCTTCTGTTTCAAACATTTAAATGATCATTTCAGCTAATGCAGTGAAATGTGAGCACCCATGAAATGCATAAGAAACACATGTGTGTCACTGTATGCATAAGTCCCCATTTACCCAAATTTAAATCCACTAAATGCATGTTATATAATTACTGACAATCTGTAAAATGTTACAATGATCTAAATCTTTATTGTGCATGGATGGAGGGATGTAACCCACAAACTTGCAGTACTTCCCCCACACACAGTTTGTACTGTGATTATACTGATTTAATACTTGTGTTGTATATAAAAATGGTACAACATGTTCTTATGTGTTTCACTAGTGCAACTTGTTCAGTGTTGCATTAAAGGCGCTTGTTTTTGAAAGGCAACTTCAAAAACTTACTTTTGATACTTTGGATAACTTTGGATAAAGATGTCTGACAAATACATACATGTAAATGTACTAAATACTCAATCACATTTAATAACTATTAGTATGTTATAATGAACTTTGTATTTCCTAAAATTATTTAAGACTGTTGTTTTTTCTTATGGTAGACCAGACGGAACTGACAGCAGAAAGTCAAGAACTGTATGAAGAGGAGAAACATCAAGTTCATGATTTCAAAAGTGAGGAAAAGCTATTAAGCTGCTCACAGATTGACAATAATTTACCACAAGAACGAACAGAGGACAGCAATTCTTTCACCTGCCTTCAATGTGAAAAGAGTTTCACACGTAAAACAAACTTGAAAATACATATGAGAATTCACACCGGAGGGAAACCCTTCACATGTAACCAGTGCGGGAATTGTTTCACACGTAAAGCAACATTAAAAATACATATGAGGATTCACACTGGAGAAAAGCCTTTCACATGCCGTGAGTGTGAGAAACGTTTCACACGCAAATATTCATTAAAAAAACACATGAGAATGCACACTGTAAAGAAACAGTTGACTGTAAAAAAACAGTTGACATGTTTCCATTGTGGGAGTAGTTTTGCACATAAATTACACTTGAGAATTCATATGAAGATTCACACTAGAGAAACTTATGCATTAGCTTTAAAAACATGCCTGAAAACTCGTGCAAGTAAGAAGACTTACTTGCGTTCTTCCAGTATAAAGACTGTCATCGAGCAACAGAACAAACATACTGGTGAGAGAAATCTTACCTGTTTTCAGTGTGGGATGGTCTGTTCAAAATTCAGTGAGCTGGAAAGACACCTTAGAGTCCATAGTGGAGAAAAACCATTCAAGTGCTCATATTGTGAAAAGGCATTTGCTCAGTCAGGGAACTTAAGAGTACATGAAAAAATTCATACTCGAGAGAAGTCGTATCGTTGCACCTCCTGTAGAAAGAGTTATGCACGTAAATTTGACTTGAGAATTCACATGAAGATTCACAATAGAGAAACTTCTGCATCAGGTTTAAAAACACACCTGAAAACTCATGCAAGTAAGAAGACTTACTTGCGTTATTCCAGTATAAAGACTGTCACCGAGCAACAGAAGAAACATACCTGCGCTCATTGTGGGAAGGCCTGTTCAAAATTGAGTGAGCTGGAAAGGCACCTTAGAGTCCATAGTGGAGAAAAACCATACAAGTGCTCATATTGTGGAAAGGCATTTGCTCAGTCAGGGAACTTAAGGGAACATGAAACAATTCATACTGGAGAGAAATCATATTCTTGCATCTCCTGTGGGAAAAGTTACACACGCTTACATGGTTTAAAGAGACATATAGCAAAATATTGCAAAAAAAAAGTTGCAATGAGCAAACTACAGGTAGTTTCACAATGTAAATAGGGTTTTCTGCTTAGTTCTACTAGTGGAAATGTATTTACTGGAATTACAAAATCACATATTCACTACTGCTTTACTAGTGCATTTTGTATATAGCTTATGTAAAACTGTTTAATCTTATTTTGTGTTGTTCTGTCTTGTTCACTGTAGTCACTGTAGACTCCTGGAGAAACGTTGTTTTGTTTTACTATGTATTTGTATTTGGCTGAATAGCTGAAATGACATCTTCACTTTGACTTATAGTCACTTAATGACTTTATATTGTATTTGTATTTTTCTAGTGAACATTAAATGCATTACATTTGTAATTTATATCCTGCAAGTAAAAATGTAAATTGTGCATTACAAGTGTTTAGATGTTTATTTTAAGCAACCTGAACTCTAATTCAAGATGCAAAAACTTTGATACCTGAGGCAAATTGCTTTGCCTTTTAACAGTAGCTTATAAGACATATTAGGAAGAAAGAAAAAAAATATATATATACCATACATGAGAAAATAAGAAAATAACTATGTACACATATATTTATATAAGTGAGCACAATAGATGAGTAATTTAAAATGATTAAGAAGCATAGTATTGCAATTCATACATTTTAAACAAATTTTGCATCACCAATTTGTTTTAAACACAATCTTTTCAGCCTGAAATGTTTTATGCTTCCTTGCAGGAGACATAAAGAAAATAGCACATACGACTTTGAATAGAGCTTTTCTTTACAACATAATCTATTCTACAGGATTGCTGTTCTGTATTACATGCTTTCAACGTGTAGTGTAAGTATGCAAGCTGCGATTCAGTCCACGAATTGCAGAGAATATTTAGTCATCCTTAAAGTGACGCTGACGCTTCTCAACAAGCAGGAATAACTGCAGAGGCAACAACTTAAATATGTGTGACACGCTTTTTTAAAAAGGTAGTATTTTTAAATAGGTAAGCAAGTACAACAGTTATTCAGAACCATCTGGAGAGAAAATGAAAGACACAGAAAAAGCAAAAAGTCTGTATTTCTAATGTTGTTTTTTCAGATTGTGGTTAAGACAGGTTTCATGCCTTTCCTGTGCTGTGTTGATTTAATTCATGTTTATGACCAAACATACTCTGCGAAAATCTTAGGCCACCACCATAATTTTTGTTTTAACAGTTTTAATGACAATCCACATTTTTCAGTCTTATATTTATTAATTTTATCCATATATAACTTGACCATGAATATTGGAAAGATGTAGAAGGAATCAGTCTGAATCAGACTGAATCAGAATCAGTGGTTGTGATTCAGATATTCTGAGCATGAAGTAAGAAAGTACAGTATCTCTAATTCTATTTAAAAGAAATGTTAATAAATCTTGATGTGAGGCATCAATCAGATGGGGTGAGAAATGTCCTTACACACTCCTTCATGTGAACATTCAGAACAAGTGCTATGCAATGGTAGTTAAACTGTAAAATAGCAGGATGGGGTGTGAAAGATTCCTGGTTCTGTATAGGCCGCTTACAGATGCATTAGAAGTGAAAAATCTTGCCATTGTTTGTAAACAGAAGTAAAGAAAATAAAAAAAAATTTATGTGTGGATATATTACCTATGAAAATGTTGTGAAAGGAGTTTTTGCTTTACAGTATATCAGAAGTTTATCATACTTCTGATAATATAGTTTTTCAGGTGGTTGATGAACCACAATCTTTGTGTGTGTATCTGTCTGCCTGTGTGTATGTGTTTACCAGTTCCATATGAGACAAGCAAAATGTTTCATGTCCTAGAATTATAGTTTAATTGTTGATGTAATTGTACTCTTGTGACCGTGATGTCACTGTAGTGACTCACAAAAGTACATCAGCTACACTTACTCTGTCACAGTTTGTACTGTGTAATTATAGTATGCAAGTAATTTGACTTCCTGAAGAATATACAAGCTATGACCACATCTACAGGGACCGCCTCTTAAAATTGTTATATATATTATATATATATATATATGTTAACTTCAAGGCAGACTTGATGACTGCGGCACCGCAAGCTCAATCATCATCTTCTACAATGGCAACCACTGCTGAAGAGAATTTAAGTTATCTGGTCTTCACTGGAAGAAGTTTCTAACAGTCCCATTCATATTTGGCCAGCAAGACACAGACATCCCAGAACTCATCATTGTTCTTATTTAATATTGTAGCGCTCCAAATACTTGAATTACACTGCTGCCCTAATAATGTGTCTGAAGGGGAGTCTATATCCTGAACAGTGACAAATTTTTACTTCTATCACACACATACATGGGCAAACACACAGAAAGATACATATACAGTAAAATTATTAAATCACAACTGTGTCCCCACACATCTATTGTTTTTTTCAGGGGTAATATCTATGCCACTAATGACATTGCACCTGGCCCAAACATAATATTGACTTAACCTCTAGCAATGGGGATTTAGGTGGGGATCTGTTTGCCAATACAAATAATAAGAAAAAAAAATGCTTTTAAATAATTTTTTTTAAATATGCTACATTTTTTGCCATTTTTTTGCTGCCACTGGTGGCAAAGAAATGATACATTACCATTAATGTCATTTTTACACATTTTCTTTGTTTAGACACTTTATGTGAAAACTTAACAGGCACATGAAACTGCAGCAGTTAAACCTTTCCCTTTCCTTCAGTGTGAAATAGGCTTCAGAGGGAAAAGTGACCTCAACAGTCACATAACCGTTTACACTGGAGGGAAACCCTTCATATGTATCCAGTGTGGGAAAAGTTTTTCATGTAAAACAACTTTAAAACTGTATAAAAGAATTCACACTGGAGAAAAGCCTTTTGAAAATGCATTTTTGCTACTGCTGATATCACAAATTATAGTATTTATTAACATTTCTTTTTTTATATTGGTAATATTCTGTGAATAAAAAATGTCAATTCTGTTTCTCGTTTCACGTTTACCCATTTAGTTGTTTGCTGTATAGCTTAAACGTTGATGCAGTAGTTGTTTTTAAATGATTTTTAATCGTTCACGCTGATGAAAAAAATAATCTGTTTTATATTCTATATGAAGTACAGAAACGCATAGTAAGTAAACGCATAAAATGTGTGACTACAAATAATTGCGGAACAGGGATCTGTTGTGCCACGCTAAGCCACGCCCCGGAACACGGAGCGCTGCCTACTGCTTGTGACGTCACTTGAACATGGCGACCGCCTGTGAGGCGCTAAACGTTCAGTTGTAGGTAAAAAACGGCATCAGTGAGTCGCGATTTATACATTATAAACACATACTTGCATTGCAACTACTGACATCTGTGTGACAAACTTGCAAATATGTTAATTAAAGAGGAGATTGAAGACGTGAGTTACCCAGAATCAACTGCTGTCAAAACTGAAGATGAACTAAGAGGTAAATTTCCGTTTCTGGTTGTTTTTATTAATTATAAAGTTTCAGCGATGTTTGCTTCCACGTTGCGGTTATTAAAAGAGGTAAGACCTTTTTTTAGAATTCTATAAAAAGCGCCAGGACACACTTCCACTCAAAAGTTTGGAAACATTTTTTATTTATTTTTTTTGTTTTAGAATAATAGTAAATTCCTTAAAACTACGAAATAACACAATGTACTCAGTGGTATGAGAAACGTTTTAAAGAGTTTTGAAGGCGTTCCCCTCTATATCACGCCCTTATTGGCTGTTTGTTCTTCATCATTTGGTCCAAACCATTTATTTTAAACGCATTTTAAAATAAAATTGTCATTAATATGTTGTTACAGTTATGTTTTACTATAGTACGAATAAACATGTAGGTTCTTGCTATTTCAGACATTTAAATGAACATTTCAGCTATTGCAGTGAAATGTGAGCACCCATGAAATGCATAAGAAACACATGTGTGTCACTGTATGCATAAGTCCCCATTTACCCAAATTTAAATCCACTAAATGCATGTTATATAATTACTGACAATCTGTAAAATGTTACAATGATCTAAATCTTTATTGTGCATGGATGGAGGGATGTAACCCACAAACTTGCAGTACTTCCCCCACACACAGTTTGTACTGTGATTATACTGATTTAATACTTGTGTTGTATATAAAAATTTTACAACATGTGTTCCAGTAGCGCAACTTGTTCAGTGTTGCATTGCATTTACATTTATTCATTTGGCAGACACTTTTATCCAAAGCGATTTACAGTGAATTCAAAATATTTTTTATCAGTGCTTGCATTCCTGGGATCGAACCCACAACCTTTGCACTGGTAACGCAATGCTCTACCAGTTGAGCTACAGGAATGCATTTAAGGCACTTGTAATTGAAAGGCACTGTAAGTTGCTTTGGATAAAGGTGTCTGACAAATACATACATGTAAATGCACATGTAAATAAATACTGAATCAACTGTTAGTATTTTATAGTGAAATTTGTATTTCCTTAAATGATGTAAGACTGTTTCTTCATCTTAGATCTGTTGGAACTGAAAGAAAGTCAAGAACTGTATGAAGAGGAGAAACATCAATTTCATGATTTCAAAAGTGAAGAAAAGCCATTAAGCTGCTCGCAGATTGACAATAATTTACCACAAGAACGAACGAAGGACAGCAATTCTTTCACCTGCCTTCAATGTGAAAAGAGTTTCAAACATAAAAGAAATCTTACAAGGCACATAAAACTACATGCTGCAGTGAAAACTTTCCCTTGTCCTCAGTGTGGAGAAGACTTCAGACAGAAAAGAGACCTCAAGAATCACATGACCGTTCACACTGGAGCGAAACCCACATGTGTCCAGTGTGGAAAAAGTTTCACACGTAAAACAACCTTGAAAATACATATGAGAATTCACACCGGAGAGAAACCCTTCACATGTAACCAGTGCGGGAAAAGTTTTGCACAGAAAGGATGCTGGAAAATACATATGGCAATTCACACTGGCAAGAAACCCACATGTTTCCAGTGTGGTAAAAGTTTTGCATGTAAACCATCCTTGAAAATACATATGGCAATTCACAGTGGCGAGAAACACACATGTATCCAGTGTGGGAAAAGTTATACACGTAAAGGAAATTTAAAAATACATATGGCAGTTCACACTGGAGAAAAGCCTTTCACATGCTGTGAGTGTGAGAAAAGTTTCACACGCAAATATTCATTAAAAAAACACATGAGAATGCACACTGTAAAGAAACAGTTGACATGTTTCCATTGTGGGAGTAGTTTTGCACATAAATTAAACTTGAGCATTCACATGAAGATTCACACTAGAGAAACTTCAGCATTAGCTTTAAAAACATGCCTGAAAACTCGTGCAAGTAAGAAGACTTACTTGCGTTCTTCCAGTATAAAGACTGTCATCGAGCAACAGAACAAACATACTGGTGAGAGAAATCTTACCTGTGTTCAGTGTGGGAAGGTCTGTTCAAAATTGAGTGAGCTGGAAAGACACCTTAGAGTCCATAGTGGAGAAAAACCATTCAAGTGCTCACTTTGTGAAAAGGCATTTGCTCAGTCAGGGAACTTAAGAGCACATGAAAAAATTCATACTAGAGAGGTGTCATATCCTTGCATCTGTGGCAGGAGTTTTGCATGTAAATTGGACTTGAGAATTCACATGAAGATTCACACAAGAGAAACTTCTGCACCAGGTTTAAAAACACGCCTGAAAACTTGTGCAAGTAAGAAGCCTTACTTACGTTCTTCCAGTATAAAGACTGTCACCAAGCAACAGAAGAAACATATTGGTGAGAGAAATCTTACTTGCGTTCATTGTGGGAAGGTCTGTTTGAATATCACTGTTCTGAAAAGGCACCTTAGAGTCCATAGTGGAGAAAAACCATACAAGTGCTCATATTGTGGAAAGGCGTTTTCTCGTTCATGGAACTTAAGGGAACATGAAACAATTCATACTGGAGAGAAGTCATATTCTTGCATCTATTGTGGGAAAAGTTTCACATTCTCACCTAGTTTAACGCGACATATAGCAAAGTATTGTAAAAAAAAAAGTTTCGCAATGTAAATAGGGTTTGCTGTATAGCTTTACTTGTGGAAATGTATGTCCTGGAGTTACAAAATCCCAAATTAACTATTGCTTTACTAGTGCATTATGTAAAGCTTATGTAAAACTGTTCAGTCTAGTTTTGTGTTGTTCTGTCTTGTTCTCTGTAGTCACTGTAAACTCCTGGAGAAACATTTTGTTTTATTATGTATTTGTATATGGCTGAATAGCTGAATAGAAAATAAATTTCACTTTGACTTTTCTAATATTCTGAAATCTTGTATTTTTCTAGTGAACATTAAATTGATTAAATTTATAATTCATATCCTGCAAATAAAAAATGTAAATTGTGCATTTCAAGTGTTGAGATATCATTTCCTACCTTAAGAAATGTTTATTTTAAGCAACTTGAACCACAATTCAAGATTCAAAAACTTTGTTACCATAGGAAAATTGCTTTGCCTTTTATCAGTATCTTATAAGACAGATTAAGAAGAAAAATAAATACAAATAAAAAATAAATAAATATATAACTATACGAGAGGAAATAAGAAATAACTGTATACATATATACTGTATACAGAGAATCCAGAAGAGAAGAGAATCTAAGTCTCCTGGCCTTCACTGGAAGACAACAATGGGGATTTAGGTGGGGGTCAAAAAAGGAGAAAAAAGGGTTTTAAATTTGCTACAATTTTTGCTATTTGTTTTGCTGCCACTGGTGGCACAGAAATGATACATTCCCATTAATGTCATTTTTACACACTGACTGAACAGCAACAGAGAATTGGTAAACAGAATTTACATCATTTAAGAACAACTTTTTCATTTTGGCAGCATCTTTGGGAATGTTTTGAGCCATTTTAGACCATCAACTGGGATACAAACACACACACACCACATCTGTTCTAACAGATGAAGAAGTCAACAGAAACTCGGAACACACATGTTCAGAAAGTAATAAAAACCTCTTATGTAGAAATAGAAAATGTACATGGTTTAATGTTCTGTGACTAATAGCTTCCTGTTTGTGATAAACACAGATTTTACATGCATCTATACAGAGAACTGATGGCTCTCAAACTGCTGCCAATTACATTCCTGTCACTGGCAATTACGGTACAGCTTATTTTTTTCTAATCTCCATCTCTACTTTAGAGGTGCTGTATGCTTGAGTAACATTTGTGAGGACAAAGTGTGAGTTATTAAAGGCACTTGTGATGGTGGCAACCTGCTGACAGACTCTGTTTCAATAATGTATTCACATGTCTCACTTCACCTCGAAGTGGCATGAGCTGTCCGCTAAGGTCAACAAGCTTTGTGCTAATTCTATATATTCATCCTTGTGTGTGTGTATATAT
>JBAJNP010003606.1:0-38509 GCA_036877545.1 Yasuhikotakia modesta | reverse complement strand
ATATATATATATATATTGTTGTTATATATGAACATTCAAAACAACACTTTTAACATTTTTGTTACTTATTGTTACTTAAACATTAGGCAAACGTTTTAACTAACATTCTTACCTTAAAAGTTGTTAGCTGGGTTAGCAGGCAGCATCATTTAAGCCTTTGTTGAGAGCAGAACAAAGATGACATTAAATGTTGCCTGTGCAGACAACTCACTAGGTTATAGAACACAGCCTACCGCTCACTACAGTGACCCGTGTGGACAGCAGTGAGCTGAGATAAAACTGTTGTCCTCTCATGTATGAGATGCTGGCAATGTGCCTCTGTCTTACACACTCTGTCTTTTTAAAAATCTCCTAAGCCTTATTGTTCTTAACGGAAGAGAAAAACAAGAACGGCGAGGCATTTGTTTAAACAAGCAATGTTGTCACTAATCTTGCCAGCATGCTTTTAACAGTACAGCGCTGTTAATGAACAAATCCATCAGTCTCTAGCTCTCTCTCTTAGCTGCTTCTACTTTAATGGACTTTAATGGAAACTCTGAATTGTGTGATGCCCAGGACTTCAAAAACACCAGGAAGCAGCATCCAGTTTACTATGCAGGGACATATTTTGAATTGTAATGCTTACTGTGATTGCAATGACTCAATAAATTATTAAAACACAAACTGTGATTGCAACGTGGCGCCTCTTCAGTGATAAAGTTAACAATTGGAAACTCAGACAACATAAAGTTTCAGCTGTACCTGGTGAGGTGATCCTTTATGTCCATAGCAAAAATAGTTTGTGTACCACAAAAACAGGCACTGAATAGCAATGAATCTGTTGACACTGTCAACATGGCCTCACATCCAATAAATGACATTAAGGGTTTAATGTACAGTTATGTGGAGTTTTGGACCAATGAGAATTTTATGTGAACCACTGATGTTCTGGTCACAGGTCTGATTCTCTAACCAGCAGGCCACAACTTTCACCAAAACAGTGTTTTCATGCAGAAACATCAGATCACAGCACCGACTGAACCAGTGAAACGCCTTCGGATCAAGATTCAACTCAAATAACTTAAACTTACAGAATTTTGAACTTTCAAAACAGGACTTTTTTGAAACTCAAAGAACTTTATTGCTTTATTGTGTTGTGTCTGGCAGAGACACAGAGTTCTGTATTAAATTTTTAGGTGAATCACTTTTAATGATTGTACGTTAGAAGCGTTTATAGAGAGTGTGGGCAGATGATGTGATGAAATGTATAGCTGCTTTTATTTGGCAATATGAAGTGTTTGTGTATCAATACTGCTGATAAACGTGGTTCTGATGGTAATGTACTGATCCATTTGGGCTCTTTCAGAAGCACTCTAGATCACTCAAGCGATAGAGATGGCGTGAGTAAATAGATCTTCCTATACGTGTCACTTGGCCTATAAAACAAATAACCTTTATAATCTAATATAAAAACCACATACAAAACAACAGGACAGAATCTAACACAACGCATCTCTTTTTGCGTTTTCAGATTTGTTGTTGGCATTTAGGGATTTATAGATTTTGCACAAATTTTACTGAAAATGAATCGTGTCTGCTGGTAGCACGCTTTGTTTCCGCTGTTTGTGTTGTTGTAGCACCGGTTACAACGCTCTTTCATCATTTTATAAATAACTCCTGCCACCATGGCCAAAAAACGTACACATGTACACAAACCTGTTTTTTAAACCAAATTTCATGTACTGTCTGTTTTCCAGAAGTGGTAAAAGCACAATATTAATTCAGGCAGGCAAATCTGACACTGACTTTTGTGAATAAGGCATCGATAATAAGACTAATTTACACAGAAAGGAGATGAGTTCACACTGGAAAGAATGACAATGACTTCATTTAAATACCTGCACTATTAGGGCACATTTAGCACCTAGTTAAACTGGATTGCAGGGGTTTGTGAGTGTGACGTAGGTTTTTCTGAAAGACCTGAAATACGGACGTGTTTTTATTGTAGGGGAATGAACATTTTCAAACGAACTCTTTTAGATGGATGAGAGCTCATGGTGCAATGAACTTCTAATAGAATCTGAATATCCATAATGCCACTGAGCTGGCCAGTGGCCACATTGTACACCCCATTAGACAGAGAGAGGGAGAATGAGAGAGAGAGAGAGAGAATGAGAGAGAGAGAGAATGAGAGAGAGACACAGACAGAGAGAGAGAATGAGAGAGAGAGAGAGAGAGAGAGAGAGAGAGCTACTTATTATACTCACACACACAGAGCATTGACACACACACACACACACACACACACTATTCATTTATTGTCTTCTATTATTGTTATTCAAACGATATTTTATTCAAATTATCTGCATTGTTTATATCTATTGTATTTTATGAATACTTTTTGATTTAAATATAATGCTTTGGTAATACTGTATGTAAACACAAAATACTGAGACACACAGAAAGAGAGAGAGAGACAGAGAGATAGACAGAAAGAGGGAGAAAGAGAGAGAGAGAGACAGCTGCTCAGTATGTGTGCATGAGGGTCATTAGATGAGAACTGATGTACTGATGGACTCTCTCAGTGTTGACAGATGCGTGGGTCTCTATGCACATTTTTGACTGATAGTTGTGCTGAGCGCCCAATGCCAGTCATATAGTGAGGGAGGTGTATGACCACCTGCAGAAATAAACCTCTAAAGCGGGACGCAGATTGAATCGTGCTCAGCCCGGGCTGTGACGGATTGTTTCGCTAGGTTATTTCAGGAGCTGAAGTCATTAGTTCTTTGAGAGAGCCCAGGTTGCAGTCATTCAGATGTACAGCACACATCTCTGAGGAGCCGGCGCAGGTGACTCAGGCTGAAGGTCACCTATCCAGTGTAACTATTGATCAATTCTTGTGTCTCTCAGGACAAGGTCACGTTATCTGGAGCTACAATCGATTTACCAGTTTTGTTCATGCGTACGTGTAAACAAAAATGCGCACCAATCGCTGCGTTGGTTTTTAGAAGACATCGCAACTTCAACTGAATCTAAAAACATTTGGTCCAGGGAGGGAAAAAAAAACAATTTCACATAATTCTGAGTCATAATTTTACAGACGCTTCTCTAATGTTTCCAATAAGTAAAAGGACCATAAAAAATTCTGAAAGTTCTACGTACGTTATTAAAAGCCAACAAAAATGTTAGCCAACGTTCTGAGAGCGTTACCTGCTACCTGGGCTGTCATTTTAGTTTTTAAATCAGCCTGCGGCAGCCGCTGGAGAAATGAGAGCCTAAGACACAAAATTCTGTTGAGTTATGCAGGCAGAGATTCTTTAGACGCTGAGCGATTCGCAGAAGTAATCGGCAGACCGGCTCGGAAATCAAAATGTTGCAGATGAAATGACAAATTTAGGAGTGATCCTTCAGCTCCGTGTCTGAGAGGAGAGCAATATTTCGCTCCCCTCATATTGCCTGTGCCAAATGCTGCACTTTTGATGAAAACAAAGCCATTCCTGTGAAATGAGAAAATACAGAAGTAAAATGGTGAACTGAATAGATTTTTGCTCAGCACACATCAGTCCTATTAATGCCTCTGCAGTCGCATGATGCTTTTTCAGAGATGAGCACAGAAAGCACAAAGGAACTTTGTCATTTTCCAATATTAAAGGGGTCACATCATCAGGAATCAAATTCCCTTGATCTTCTGAGATAAAAGACTTTATTGTACTATAAAAACATAATAGAACTTTCAAAATGTTAAAACTTTATCACCACGCTTCAAAAACGACTCATTATTAATCTACAATCAGAAACATTTGAAAACGTTTGACCATCGCAACAACGTCTGATTGGTGTTCAGAATCTCGCCCAGTCACGCTGAGGTAACAGGAAGAAAGCGCAGGAAATGCGTGTACAGATAAACTGAATCTCCTGCATGCACCGTAAGTCGCATTAGATAAAAGCGTCTGCCTAATGCATAAACGTAATGTAAATGAAATGCCAGACAGAATGTAATTCTTAAACACCAGGAGAAATAACGATAAGAGCAAAATGTGGAAAAGCTGCTTTCAGTATATCTTACAAAACAATCTCTGTTACAAATGAGCGGCTGAGGTTTGAAGCTGTAATACTTTTTACACACACACACATGCACACACACACACACACACACACACACATATACAATGGTATATAAGGCCCTTAAAGTCACAGCAGCCAAAATACATTCATTCAAAATGGTAATGAAACTGAACTATGGACAAAAGCTTCTAACATTATAAATGGTTTTCTATGAAAAATGTAGCTAATAAAAATATTTATGATACGACCCTTCAGAAGTGACATTTCAATCTATCATTCCTCTAATGAGAATTTCATCATATAGGGTCAAGCATTAATAAATAAATTATTTTTCTTTTTTCTTGGGCTGTGACATTTGGTTTGGTCTACAGTCACTCTTTTGATGCCTGTTTGCAGAAGCCCTTTGTAATCTCTGTTCACAGGCAGGGCCTGACTTATGTGGCCTCACAAATTGCCCTGATGCACTACCAGAGAGAGACGTTTTAAAATAACATCTTGAGTTTCAGGCTCAGCACGGCATAGACTTGTGTTGACAGACGGCGTCTCTTTCATGCCGTGTCGTCTGAAGACAGAGATGTTTTCAGATGACACATGGGCTGTCAGTGACGACTGACACGACTGTTTGGCCTTGTGTCTGATGCTCATGCACACATAGAGACAGAGGAGGGCAGGAGAGCTGTGGATAGGGGCTTTTTCAGCCATCGCGCGGTGCGATTTAGACACGTGCTGCTGTTATTTGGGAGATGGATGAAGCCACATGGAGAGGTGAGAAAGGTGTCCACTCAAGGCAGAGAGAAATCTCAGCTTTAACAGGCCCTGCATCCGCCTCCCTCTATCAGGCAATTTTGTTAGCAGGATGGATGGTTCCTTGGTGTAACTGAACATTTTTTGGACGTTTTATGGCTTGTAGGAGCAAAGAAGGCAGAAAAAGGATAAAAAGAAGGATCTAAACCCGTGGCACTAGCATATCCCGGTCTTTGGTTGCAAGAATGTTACCTTAACGTTTGCACTAACAGAAATGTTAAAGTGTTATTTTGAACAGTCTAGAAATGTTCACAATGTTCCACTAACATTACTGCAAGAATATTTTGATAACGTTTGGAGAACGTTAAACAGTCCCCTGTTAGCTGTGTGACACCAACACTAACACATTAATTTTCTCACAGTATTATGAATGCAGTGTAAACCATCAATGTTTTCGCTAAACCATCAGTTTGAGTAATTTAATGTCTGCGACAGTGAATGATCAAAGCTGGATGGTGTTAAGCTATGCTAATTAAGCATCATTTTCATAATTTTAGTTAATCAACAACCTGTAATGCCTAGTTTCTGACAGGTTACAAGTATAAACATGCATTCAAATCATTATGAATTTGCATTTCAGAGCATCTAATTAGTGCATTCCCCATTCATCAATGTAATGGATGATAAATTACAGAGAATAAATGCACAAAAAAGAGGCAATACTCTTCTCAAATATTAAATCATACTCATCTAGTGACTGAGAAACGGTCACATAAGGTCAGATCAACACCATAATTCACCTCTATAAAAACACAGGCCAAAATGTTAAGACCGCTTTTAAAACCGCTTTTTTTCTAATTGAATAGTTTTTTATTACAAATTACATTAGCAGTATTCCAGAATAATTTGATGATTTAAAAACTGTTGAATATGATCATGTTATGTTATCCCAGCATCTCTTGTGCATCAAAACAAACAAACAAATCTGTTCTTATGTACAAATTTTGCTTATTTTATTAGTGTCCTAGAAAGACTGCAAAACTGAAAAACACTTGAAATCATGTGTTTTCTTCTACTGTACATTTCTCATAACTGTAAAAGTTGCCAACAGCAATGCAGCTTCACTGAGACCATACATACATATATATATATATATACACACACACACACACACACACACACATATCAAATATTCTATATCAAATATTAAGTATAGTGGAGCATATATTTATATGCAATAAATAATTGCAAGGGATTGAACCTACAGTGTATATGAGAGTGCTGTGTATTCCGGCTCATGAAAACCATCAGGCAAACCTTTTAGCGCTGCTTGGAGAATTAAATTGTGTCCCCCACATTTTCAGTCAGTCGCGTGTGGCTCCGTGCTCGGCTGCTAATTCAATTAAAGTGTGTTTAAGGTGAGCCGCAGCAGCTGTCGGTCTCACTTTGCTCAGAGCTCTGCGTGTCAGACTGTGTTCTCTCTGTGCTGCCACCCGAGGGAAAAATAGGCCGGGGGGGAGAGACAAAGGTGTCTGTGTATGTGTCTCCTGCTGCATTCAGTCATCTATACTGTTGTGTTTCATCTGCTTTTATCTGAACTTACAGAACAGTTGATCCAATTTGCTATAGTCAAAACAACATAAAGTCAACCTTTGAACTGAACTGACAATAGTTTTAACAGAGAATGTGTTTGCAGCAACGATAAGGTCCATTAAACAAGATTTGTTTAATTGCTAAAATTTGTAGCTTAAAGGTTCTGTACTGTAAATTGCTCATATAAAATATCTAAAATGATAACATATCAAATATATACATTAACATACATATGCTTTGAACAGATTGTGGTATATATACCATAACTGCATATTTCTGTAGCTCAATTGGTAGCGCATTGCGTTAACAGCGCAAAGGTTGTGGGTTTGAACCCAGGGAATACAAGTCATGATAAAAAAATGTATAGCTCAAATTCACTTTGATGTCTGCCAAATGAATAAATGTAAATGTCAACAAGAAACATTCAGAAAAAAACTCAAACATTGTGTATCATAACATTTAGCCCAATGATATCAGTTCAGTTACGCTTTATATGCAGAAGTGCTTCTGAAACACACTGTACAGTGTAGAGAGGTAGAAGCTATCAGTAAGTCATTCACTCTGAATTCCCCTGCAGTCTTTAAGAGAAGACGACTTTACAAGACTGCAGAAGAGCTCTTCAGTGACAGACTGACACTCGCTCTTTTATTTTCACCAAGTAGATTTAGTGATAAAATTAAATACATGGCGAGTTACCAGGTTGTATTACACACTGAGGTTTCACGAGGAAGCTTTTAGTAAACTTGTGAATTCTTACCAAGGTGATCAACAGCACAGCTAACAGAGAACATTCAGGGAATGTTGGCTAACGTTTTCCAAAAGCTCTTTTGTAGTTCTAATAAACCTTTTTCAAGTAATCTTATTAGAACAGTTTTTACATTTATATACTTATATATTCATTTATTAAAATGTTACGTTTTAATGTACTTAAGTTGTTCTTTAAATTGTTAGCTGGACATACTGAAGGAGTTTTATCTGACAGTTTGCTATAATATATTCACCAAAATACACACTGATCGTGACTTTGCATAGAAGCGCAAATAATAAACAAATCTTTGAAGTTACCTTAAAAAAACGAGTATTTTGAAGAATGTCACATCTAACGTCCATCTGTAAAGCAGAGCTGAGCAGAAAAGAGTGAGGAAAAATGATGACATAGAGCATTTCTGTTTTATGCTCTGGAACTGTCACTGTGTGCAACAAAACTCTGAGGAGAAACGCTGACTGAACGAGAGTCTATGGAAATCAGCGCCGCTCAAATCCCACGACGCGTCATAGCTGAGCAGCCAGCAAATCACAATCAGTCCTTATGTCCCTACAAGCTTCTGGACTGTGTGAAGAATAATGACCTCTTTGAAAAACGAGGGGTAAACGAATATCACAAACACATTTACAAAAGCATCTCAAAGTACACTGGCGCTTATGAGCAGCAATGCATTCTGGGAATCGATATCTTGGAAAAGGGGCGGGGCGATCCAGACCACACCCAGTTCAGAGAGGAGATCTGTGTTTTGAAGCGTAAACTATCATGAAGGCTCTGAAGATTGAGGCCGAAAGTTTTAACTGAGGTGTTCTCTGTGCCCGCTCACTTTGCAATGACTCTTTTAACAGGCTCATAAAAGTTGGGAGACTACCATAAATCTCTTTATTTTGGGTCACGGTGAAGGTTACAGTGCGGGGAAGAAAGCTGGATCCTTGTTATTATGAAATTACTTGCTGTAAAAGGTAGGACTGCAAATAACATACGTGCAAAGGCAAACTTAAATGTCTGAAATATCATAAAGCAATGCATAATTTTTTGTCATTTATACAGATTCTCACAATGCCCTAATGCTCCAGTGCAAAAAAGCCCAGGATTCAAATTAACAGCCAGAAACTTTTGTTCAAAACGAATTCTGTAAAATCACATGATTCCCACTATGTGAAAATGGTCACCTCATGCTATTCACAGTATGGGCAAACAGCACTGCTGCTGTGTGAACTAAGTGCTCATGAGTGACTGCTATTATGGAGTCAGGGATGTGGCCCATACGCCGTGCACCGACTCTTTAAGACCTCAGAATATTGCACTGTTAGAATCAAAAGCGTTGTTTTACGCTACCTCCATAGACATCTTTCTTAAGAGCACTAAAGTGGGAGCAGTCATTTAAACTTTCTCTCCAGTTCAATCAAACAGGTTTGTTTCTTATATGATTCCGTGATGTTGCTTTTATTCCAGGTTAATTAAAACCATGAAGTATATGATTGTATATAATTGCTGAAACGCGGGTGTTATTTGAATAGAGCAGAAAATACGTCAGAGACCTTGTTTCTTTGTCTTTCACAGTAAATGGTCAGTAAATGAAGCTACTAACCTTCAGAAATATTGATTACTAGTGTCAGATAATGAACTAAACATTATATATATACAACATTTTAAGGCTTTTATAAGAATTTTGCAACTGATGTTACAAAGAATTGTGGGTTAAACATTTCATTTTTGATTTTTCCAATTAGTTGATTGTTTTGAACTATTTGGAACATGAACAAAAACATGAAACACACACACACACAGAACAGAACAGTACAGTCACTAGACACATATATACAGTATATATACATCTTCTGTATGTGAAGGACAAAACATGCAAATTAACTTTATCACATCGACCTCTTTGAAGGGACGGACGGCTGATAAGTCCACATCATCACTTTGAATCCTTTATTGAGTTTTGTCACAAAAGCAGAGGTGCCCAAACGAGGGAGATTCCTATCTGCAGGAGCGCTGAGGGTTCTGAACACGGCCTATCAAACGCTGCACAACGCAGCGCTTCCATAAAAACACTGTTAAATCAATTATAAACGTGGATTCAAAAAACCACAATGGCTGCGGCCAGTAAATGGTCAAAGAGCAAACCGCACAAAAGATCACGGGCTGAGAGTGTGGAACAAAGAAAAGAAGCAAGTGAATGAACAGAGAAAGAAAACAAAAGAGAGAGGGAGATAGAGAGAGAGGGAGGGAGAGATTAGATCAGGTGTTTTACTGTACAGAAGAGTCTGCTTTTAAGCTTCATTATGCTGGAGGCTGTAAATCCATTGGGGGAGTTAATTCAATTTAAAGTACCATATAAATGCATCATTTACTGCAGCCCAGAACCGCTGTTGTAGTTTGATGGAGCTTTAGTCAGATCCGTAAGAACAGAAAACTACAAAACAGTTCTGGACTGACACCTAAATATTTACATACACACTATGTGCAAGAATTCAGTTTCAACAGTACAGATCTGGAATGGATAGCTTTGTTTACTAACAGATGTGACTCTGAAATGTCCTGTTTATACTCCAGCAAACAGAAGCGGTTTGAACTGTCTGCATGCTGTTACTGTTGCTCAGTGGATGCTAGAAACATCATGGGATTTACTCCCAGGAAACTGGAAAAATATATACTTGGATTGCATTGTAAATTGCTTTGGATAATGACCAGGAAATCTCGTAACACAACTGATACTGGCTTTATTTAATAAACGTGTTCAATCAAGGAGTGAGTTCATCAAACCCCAATTAAACGACAGCAGGTGTGAATTCTGTTTTATTTTTAATTGAGTGTGGATTGAAGCGTAACGTTCAGGCCAAACCTCAAAACTAAGAGAAGCAGCTGTGGTAAACGACAGCAACTAGCTATCTGCAGGGCAGGCTAACCAAACTGGTCTGAAATTATTGCGAGTTAGTTCTATTATTGAATTCTGTTGTCACTACAGGTGTGTGAACACAAGCACACAGCTCTTCTTCCTAGAATATCGGTCACGTTATTAAGTTACAATAAAAAAAAACCTCTTATGTGTTGCCTGAAAGCTGCGTGGAGACTTTGGACCCCTGGGAGATGCAAGCTTGTGGTGTACAGCACGGGTCACCTTGACCCAATGTAGCAATAAAGTCCCTCAGAAGACAGCCAAACCCTGCTGAGTTTGCAGCCTTCAGAATATTTGTCTTATTTCCTCTAAACCTGGTCATTGTCCGTCGTCCAGCCTAACTAGATAAAAAGATCACGTTCTGAAAAAGTCCCTCACATTCATCGCCTCACTGACTCAATCAAAACATATCTGCCTCTTTTTTGGGGACTGACTCAGGGATGGAGGTAAAATTGGATAAGTCCATAATCGTCTTTGTGGGTTTATAGAGTCCGATCCAGTGCCCTGACACCAGCAGGGGATTATTGGGACTCTTCCATGAGGAGAATGATGCACATCGCAGTAAGAGGTCACGCATGAGTATTCTGGACATAAAAGGTCTAAATTACAATAAATCTTTCTTTCAACAAAATAACACAAAAAATATTGTTGTAAATTAATTTGGTCAGTGCTGGTTTGATGTTGGTTTAGCTGGTTAAACAAAAAAACTTGGTCAATGCTCATATAAAAATGTAAGAATGTTCCCCAAAAACATTTCCATTAAGTAACAAAAATGTTATTTTTAAAATTTCACAATTTTATTTTTTACACAAACATTTTTTAACATTGTAATGTTTTCAAAACGCACCACCATCTACTTAATAATGTTTTTAAGATATGATATGATATGTAATATTTTAAAGCTCTACTAATGTTAACCAAACGAACAGGCATTTTTGTTGACGTTCAGATAACGTTAGTCAACATTCTGAGAACGTTCCCTGGTTGCTGGGCAGCACCTAATGTCTTTCTGGTAAAGTTCTGGAGTGATCAAGGACATGTTCTGGCAAAATTAGTTAAAGATCCGTTGGGAACACCTGCACCCAAAACACACTGTATGCTAGTTGAGTGGGCAGGACAGCAGGTGCTGCATTCAGCATCAATTAAAAGCAAGTACACCAGCGTGACCCGAGGTTCTGCTGAAGCTAAGTGGACCAGCGTAGACATCTCAGCTAATGACTCCAGACCCTCAGCAGACACCCGCCTGCAGTCATGGAGTCTACATCCATCCATCTGGACACCTGGAGTCTTTCATTCATGCTTAACCTGAGAAGTTTTAAATATGGATGACCTGGTTTCTACATTCATGTGCAGGAGAACCCTTTGGTGACCCCACAGAGACACCCGTGACTCTGCACAGCTAGGGACTTTTAACCATATTCCGGTTTGACATTAATACAATAGAAATATGGCAAGCAGTTTATCATTCATGTGAAACACCATTTATGACCTACACAATCCCTCATCACTCATTTACATGTAAATGACTTCATATTTCCTGTTCTATTTCTGTCTTCTACTGTATTTTCTGTTTCTTAAAGGTGTTTTATATATTATACAGTGACAAGCAATTTGGGTGGATAATTGAAATGAAATCAAAGGCATAGAATGGAGAGCTAATATGTTTGCATGTGCTGTGTCATTTATATCAATTTTTTTTAATTATGGCAATATTTTCATATTTATTTATTAACAGATGTAAAGTGTAGATGTAGTTTTATGGTGACAACCTCCTTGAATGTGTATGAATGATGCTTTTTGCCTCATTACACAAAACGGTGTAAAACGTGTAACCTTGGCAACGTCAGGAAATTATGTGGTTTCCATTTTATTCCTGGGCTGGAGTCTGAAGAGGTAATCAGGATCAATTTGGGCGGTTCGGTTAAGGAGCTCAATTCAAAACTCCACGTCTGAACGGAAGTCTGGGAAAAAGCAAGATATTATATTTTAATTTTATTGATATTTGTGAATGTTTATACGACGCTGGCTGTGATGTAGCCTGAATCACAACAAATTGTGTATTTCATATCGAACTGGCCTTGCTGTCACTTCTAAATTCGTTGTAATGTTGCTAAAGCACAACATAATCTCTGTTAAAGACTGTCTCCCCATTGCATCTCAGAAAACATGGAAGATTACTTTTTAGCAATTTGCATAAAATAGTGATAATGTCAACATAATTCAAGCACTCATTGTACTGTTGATTTTTACAGTCTTATGGCAGTTAAGGCTTCAGAACAGGTAAACGTTTATGATGACTACTGGCTAGTGCTGGTTTAATGCTGAGCTTCCTGGTCAATCAGTCATCATTCTTTCTGATGTCGGTGGACCAAAGCTTGCCTGCTGGTTGAAGTAGAAATCACACCAGCATCCAAAAACACGACAACAATCTGCAACAATGCAGGAGCAACACACACAAGTGCCACATAAACTTTCCTCTCTACACTTACTGAGGGACACTCTCCACCCAGCTCTGATGAAGAGCTTCACTGAGGACTTGAGTGTCTCTCCAGCATTCTTTCCCTTAACAAAACCGACAGAAAACTCCTGCTTTCTGACAGCAGACTTTCTGTCTGTGAAGCTGGAGGCTGGAGTAGCAGGACACTCAATTAAAACCTCCTCATACTTTTGGCTGCCTGTCTCAGCAGCCGAGTAGCTTTTTCTAAATTGCCACAGAGGCAAACAGGTCTCAGCTCTTCACTTAATTACAGGTTTTTCATAAAAAATGAGGAAAAGTGTCGGCCGATGTCATTAGGTTTTCACTTCCAGCTTGGAACTGTCAACCACCCGAATTTTTCACACAAGCTGTGTTGAGCGCTGACACATGCTTCTAAAATCCACAATGTTTCTCCCAAGAGAACAGCCAGTGACGAAAAACACAACAGCCTACAAGCATCATTGCTTCATCAAAGAGGTCAGAATGAACATAAAGGCCCCCGTGAGGAGCCTCTGATTGGACACCTGATGGCCAGTTAGGGCTCTCTTGAGTTTTGATGTGTGTATGTGCCTGATCTGAAGGTCTTTCATTTTGAAGTTGTGTTTTGTAGTCCTTGTTCTTGGACATTGTAGTTCTTTTATGTTGCCCTGCCCTGATTATGTCCAGGTGTATCTCGTCTTGCATATACCCCAGTGTTTGCCATCGGCTCCCTTTGGTAATTGTGTGTATTTAGCATGCTAAGTTGTGTGGTTGTGTAAAAGATTACATTCATGCTTGGGTTTATTAAACTTACTTTATAACTGCATATATATCCAGCTTGTATTTCTTGCTTTGAACATTGTGACAGTCTAATGTATTTTTGTGTGTAATGTGTTAGAATTGTGCAATACTCTGTGTAAAGTAATAATATTACATTATTTGATTTCATGGAAAGTGGCTAAGCTTCTTGCACAGTACTTTCCCTCCTTAACTCAATGATACCCTTTCTTCAAAGTAAAAAACTGTTCCTGTCTTGCAGGCATTTTGTTTAATTGGAAGCTATTTTTGCCATCGACAATTTCTGCTTTATAGATTTTGCATTGACACGCTATGCATTAAAGGACACTGAAGCATGTACACAATTCAACAACACATCTGAATAGCAAAGAAATGATTCTGTCCAGCGGTTCAAACTGCTTTGAAATGACTTTGGAGTGCTTAAAATGACAGAACGCAAACATGTCTTTATACTTAAGGTATCAATGTAATGCCAAGAAACACACTGACTGGAATGTTTTGAAGATTATTTGGTAAAACACATTAATGGCTCTTAGGGTTGTCTGTCTGTGTTAAAACACTCCTCACCTCAACAAGAAAAAGAGGTGAACAATTTTTTTTGCCCTTTTCAAATGTCAGTGTTATGTGAGGTGTAATGGCCTGGTTAGAGGATATAATGAAATAACCACTTCTGAGTGTTGAATGTGAGCTGCTGCCTCACTGAAATACAACATGTTCTCTTTAGAGAAACATAGTTTTCATTTGTATGTAAAAGGTCCTTGACTATCAAACACTTAACATCCCCTTAGTGTAATTGGATGCATCGCACAAAAAATAAACCAATGCTCAGCAATTGACCATGTTTCTATGGCGCTTCTGTCAGCTGGTTGTTTTACGTACAGGATACACAAACAAACAGAGCAGATGTGATGCTTTAGAGACAACAGACAACGCCACCCACCCTCTCAGCACCAAGGACAAACCCTCAACTGACTTGGTTTTAAGTGGCACACAATGAATGGTCTATAAAATGACATCATATGAAATCCAGACTTCTGGAATGTGCCTGAAGACTCAAATAAAGGCACAAAAGCTTTTTTTGGGTCTTTGTTCTGTGTTTATTATAATTTTGTCATTTTTGACAGTTTTCTTACAGGCAAAGATTAAGAATAATGACTTGAACTTGGGTTGCCATCAACACCGCAGCTCATTGTGTGGTAACATGCTAACCGCTAACCGCTACAGCTCCAGCTTCTATTGTAATCCTTTTAAATAACTCATGGACATTCAATAATAATAGCCGTCACCAATACAATGAGGTGCTATTATCACCGTAGAGAAAACCTGCTTTCAGTTACACTTTTAAAGCCTCAGATAATTTGTAGAGTTCAGATTGTTTTTTAGGTTTAACTTTTTGAAATTTCAAGATACAGGCAGGATGGACATTACAAGCAGACTAGCAATAGCAAATTAGCTTTTCCAAAGCCACGCCTCCTCATTAGTTTGCAGAGGTATGCAAATACATAGTCTGATGGACAAGTGAGGCATCCAATCATTGCATCTGAACAAACACTTTGTGGCTATATGTCTTACAGATATGATTTCCACATATATATTTAGATCACTATCAGAATGTGAAAAGACTTAACCAGCAAAATGTTTCTGGAAAAATCACCTACCCTGTGAATGTAAAAATAAAATAAAAACAGAATTATATAAATTATATAACAAATTATATAATTATATAATTTTTATCAATACATATTTTAGAAACTACACAAATGCATGTCACACGACTCGAGCCTTTTTCTGACTAAAGCAAAATCTCCATTTATTCCCAAACTACTCGTTGTTGTTTAGAAGAAGCAATTGAGATATAAAAGAGGTCTGGTTAGTGATTTTTCTCTCCTATGGGACGTCTCCATAACAAACAAAGCGAAGCAAAATAGTCCGTCTGTCTTTAAACATACTAGACATTCTAAAAATGAACATGAATATTTGATGCCGCAATCACTTAGCCAAGGTTTGTGTGGTTTTGTTGAATACTTGTGGATGGATTGTCAACAGTATGTAAATAAATATGAACAAACATCCAGAAACCCAGTCTGGATACAAAAATCAATGTGCACAGGCCAGGATCCAGACTCAGTCTACTTCCTCTGTGGCAAACCGTACCCCACGATGATTATTCCACAGAGATGAGAAATAACACTTCCTGTAAACTCTATAGCATCTGTCACATGGCCTGCTGCATTGCATAAATGATGTATGAGAAGATGGGATCTTAGGAGGTTTATACTGTAGCCATGAAAGATTCATAAATGTCATCCAAAAAGAATATGGACTGCCACCAAAACAAACCTGCACACCATTCAGAGAGAGACGTTACTGCACGTAGCAGGAGGTGCTTTGTTTCCTATAGATGCTAAAGCTTGAGCTGCTAAATGGACTCGCGGGTTTTAATGTTAGCAAGCAACTCGTTCAGTAGATTTTCTCTGATCGCTTTCACAAGCTCAGAAATATAGGCAGTTGTGCTAGACAATTAACCTTTTAGTTCTGAGCTCTGATTGGTTGAGTTGTGTTTTGACCTTTAAAGGTAAGTTTAAGGGTGACAGTAAGGCAGCTGTTTGCTTTTAACACCAGTAAACACGCAGTCGGGTCTCGCCCCAGTGGTTTTACAAACACGTTAGTTGTATTAATGACTCATTATAGACCTTCCTGACATCATGTGTTCATATGTTTGCTTTGCTGTGATATTAACGTGATGTTATTTAAAGAAATCTGAACAGATATGCATGTGCAAATCAGCACAAAAAGTGCAAATGCCTGATTTGCCATTGAAATAAATGTGCAAACAGCTTTGACTGTCTAATTTTAGATTTATGCTTTACATTTCATGCATGTGTACAGAAACAAGTGAAGAAGAGAATAATAAGTCACAGCACATGCGGAAAAGGTCATTGAATATGCAATAATGGATTTTCTATCACTCCTGATGACCTGTATATTCATGTTCCAGGATCTCAATGGAAAAAGTGTGCCTGTCAGAACAGCCGTGAAAATATGTGAGAACGTACAGACTTCAGAGAAAGACACGACAAAGAAGTATGAATTTTTGATGCACGTGTGGGAAATATTCTTTAAGACGAGGCTTTGCGCCGACTGCGCATCTCCCTGTCTTAATGTCACACTGAGATTCGCAACTGTCTGCCTGCTTATCTCTCCTGTCGACTTCCTCGCTCTATAATTCATGGATGAAGAGTCAGTGCTGAAGGATCAGCATCTACTAACCAGGGATCAGATGTTCAGTCCCTGCTGGTGCTACGCATGCAAACAATCGCATGTTATGGCCGTAGCTTTGGATCAGTGACCGATGACAAACAACAACAAACACTCTGTCCTCAGAGAGAGCTGGATTAAAAAGAGTCGTTCATTTTAGTCACATCCACTAACATATTAATAAGGGAAGAAGCCAATATCATAAAATATTGATGCCCCATCCTGTACCACGAGAGCTGACTTGTGTTCCTTCAGGTTATGGTTTATGTTTTAATATTGAATAAATGTCCGTATCAATATTGGATATAATAGTTCCCTCTCTGCATCTCAGCAGTGCTGAGTTAAGCTTTTCCCACCTGAGAAATGTGAATTTCCATCAGGAGTTCCATCTCAAAGCGGCCGGTGACCTTCACCGCGTTCAGACAGTCATTAGGTGGAATTAACAGCGGCAATTAACCTTTCACAGATCACAGGAAGTGAGAGCGGACTCTGCGTGACGACCACATGATGCCTGTGTACAGAGTTCAGATGCTATGCGCTAAAAATACAACTCTCATGAACATTAGGCATTTAATTACACTTTAAAAAGAAAATGCAAGTATAAAGTACAGTAACCATGTTTTTTATACTATATACTGTATACTTTCTATCTTTAGTTAAACTTTCTTTAGATAAACTATGGCAACCAAATTAACAACTAGATTAATCATGGTTGTGCCACAGCAACCAGTTTAACCATAGTTGTGGTAAAACTATGTTTATAGAAATAGAAATCAATTTGCCAAAGATGCCACACTTTTACTACAGTAAAACCATAATTAATTTCCATATGGGAAGGAATGAAACAGAATGAAAGCAGAGCGTTATTTTACTCTGTTTTACACTTCTGAAACAGCAAAATGAACAGAAGTGTCAGCACATCTCAAACACATTTGGTTCACAGTCACACAAAACCCAATGAGAGCAATTTAAACAAGTTTGCACCTCTGATATGCAGTAACCTAAAGTCTAGGAGGCATGTGCAAGCATAAAGAATTTACAAATTAATTTCAAGGGAAAGGTGTCTAAAAAACCTAAGATACAGATTATGTTTCCCTCAAAACATACAGGAACAGGTGTGGGGTTTTTGCTCTGAGGTGTGCAGAAATGTCAGGCGATAACAGCCCTGATCAAACAGTCTGGCAATACTGAGGAATGAGACACGATCTGAGGAGGAAAAGACTTTGATGAAACAGATTTAGACTAATCTATCCCTCCGCTCAGTCTCGACCTGTTATTCCTGCACCAAATGAGATCTTAATCACCACATCGATTACACCTTATTTGTCAGAGAACAAACAAATGATGCCTCGTGAATTAAATGTGATCGTTTGAGGTCTTATTGGTGTGAAAAGAGGGCAAAAGATTTCCACTCAGTGGATGTTTATGTTATATTTAGTAGCGCATGTATGTATGTATTTTATGTGCAATACATAAATACAAAGATGGAGACAGAAGCAGAAATGAATCGGGTTACAGTGTATAAATGCACCTGGACTTCAAGAAATGCCCACATATTTTCCTCATTAAAAGGTTTAACACAAAAAAAATGCATGTTAGAAAATAAATAAAAAATAACCTATTTAGCCTGTATCAAGTGGTTTAATTTGATTTTATTGGCTATGCTTATTAAAGTTTGCATTTATACACAGCAACCGTAATTATATTAATTGATAATGTACTCAAATTAAAAATTCAGTGCAGGCATTTCTCAAAGCTGATTGGATAAGGGCCTCTAAAAGGTACAAATGTCTCTAAAAATATCACTGACTGGAGCTTTAATCTCAGCTCTAGACCTATTTGAGGTAGTGAGCGTATTATTTGCATGTGTGAGAACACACACCATATGTTTTGCACAAGAATTATTTGCTGTCAGCAGGATTTGGATGAAGGTTGAACACAGCGTTTAATGTACAGATGTTTCATCTTCTGTCATGGGGATCAGTCATCGGCTGAAGTCTTTGTTTCTTTTCACCTCATCCGGTTATCCTGCGGAGCTCTTATCATGGAGTCTCACTGCTCAGTCTCACCTTTGTGCCTCTGGCTTCTCACTGCCTCACAGATGCGCAGGATTCAGGCCAATCCGAGGGCCAGAACCGCTCACTGCCTTTGAAGTCTGAGCTTTGGCGATGGATTGCCTGGTTTTGTGAGCAAAGGTGCCTTTGAAATGCAGCGGAGGGCGTCTCGTTCCTGCGACTGACGTCTGGAGTCAAAGATGTGGGAAAAAGACGGAAGTGTGAAAAGTGAGGCGTTAATAATATAACTGCTTTAAATATAACCGTCATCAATTTATATTCAAGGGCAGAGGCCCCTCAGGGAGGCAGAGCGAGGCTGTCGAACCTCCAGAGAGTGACTTAAAGCAAGTGCATTATGGGATGGGTCAGCAAGGCACAGCTCAAGACGTTACATTAAAGCAACAATCTTTCTCTCTTTTCAGCTTTATGCGTTACTGCAGGGGCTGCAGCAACAGCCACACAAACTGCGTTCTCATGTCTGACTTCTCGAATTGCTGGAGGAAAAGGTTCGCTTCAAATGCGTCTCATTCTCCCACTGATACTCGACAGGGGAACAGAGGGAAATCTCTGTGTGAGGCCAAATAAAAGCAGAGAAACTCAGAGAGAGTGTTCAATTTTTAACAGCCATACATATGATTTCTTCTGAAGTGGTTTGATTCCTGTCAGTGTTGGTCAGCGGCTCATCGCTGGTTTGTGCAAGTTTGGGCCGGTCCATCTGCATGGCCCAGTTAGCCCTTGCTGAGAGATGATGTAACCACTAAAACTGCTTACAAAAACCATATTTCTCCCCATTAATGTTTTTTTTAATACTAGCCATATATTTTAAGGGGAAATATTATATTTATTTATATTTAAAAGCAGTTCTTAAAAGCATGAAATGGATATTTTCCCCCGTCTGCCGCTACAGTGAGAAGCTCAGATCTTACAGAAACAATGTGCATTAAGGAAAAACACTATATAAATAAAACTGCACTGAACTAAATTGAATCAAGTTTATGACATCATTTCCTGCAGCTCTAAGTAATTAATCACATTTGCAGATGTTATTGGCTCATGTGTCTTTTTTAAGTTTTAAAAGCTTTAAGCTTAACAGCAACATTCAACACAACCTGCGGTGCCAGTTTCACTGGGAACACTTTTTGCTCCAAAACAAACAATTCAACTGTTCATGTAATGTGATGAAGATAAAGAAAGAGGGGATCAAATATGAGAGAGAGAAAGAGAGAGAGAGAGAGATTACCAGCACAGAGGTCAGATTAAGTCCAGCTAATAAATATCTCCAGGTTTTCCTCCCTTGAGGTGTCCACCACCGGCTGAAATCACAATGAGTGTTTTTGGGAAGAAAACAATTTAATCTTCCTTTAAAAAGCAATTAATGATGGTTTGAATCAAACGCCTAAAGGTCAAACATTGATTGAATTCCCCTGTTATCATTTAGCGGTGATGAGACAGATTCCTCAGCAAACTGCTTTTAGTTTCAGTGAGTCTGTGCATCTGTACGGTTTGGTGTGACCTTCACATATAAATCACTTACAGAAAGACAAATGATGGAACTTAAGCCATTATGAGGTTCAGCAGAGTTCACAGCTTTTTATAAACTGGTTCCAACAGCACTAATACAATCAGGGATTTGAGCTGCCAACTCATGTTACATTGCAGCCATTCATAACTTTCTTCTGCCTAATATGTTTTTATCAATTCATAGAGACTCAGAGAAATTACTTTGATTGCGAACTCTTGAGGCAATTATTAACTGTAGCCGTCCAAACTTTAATCACCATATCATATATTCAGTATTTAATGTGGTATCATTTTCCTTTTTCTCTTTTAATGTACGTAAGGCAGACTTGAAGCAATGCATAATTGTACAACGGCGCTATATAAATACATTTAAATTGAAATTTTAATTAAATATACAGACTATACAAAATAATATTATTTAGCAAAAACATCATTGCGTTCCTGTAGCTCAACTGGTAGAGCATTGGGCTCATATTGCAAACGTTGTGTGTTTGAATTCCAGGAAGTGCATGTACATAAATTGTATTCCTTGAATTACCTTAAAGTAGCTTTAAAAAATTTTGATAAATACATAAAAGTAAAACATCATTTAGATTCCTTGAAATCTAATTCTAAGGCTACCATCACAAGCAGAAAGCAGACCTTCTTGTTGCAGAGACGAGTAGCTGTATTTGCATAAAAAAAGCTTTTTTCACTGAACTGCTAAGGTAGCTGGATTAAAACGCTCGTCGCCAATTTATAGCCACTCACAAATGAAAACAGCAATCATTCTTCAGGCCGCAAAAGCAATTAGTCTTTCCTGAAGACATAAACTAAATGAAATGATTGCTTAGTGAAACTGGCGCTTAATTGGCAAGTCACACGTCACGCTAAAGTCAAGCTGCACTCGATGGAGTTCTTTGTTGTGGCGTCGCTTAAAAAATAAAGATCCCTGTCATAAGAGACGCGTTCTAATGTCATTGAGAACAGAAACGTCTGGCTGTCGTCTCTGGATGTTTACCAGTGACATCATGTGGGGATGTTAATGCACACTCCAGCAGGCTGTTGTACTCACAAAAAGCACTCTGTCAAAATGAGGATGGCTATGAGAAGAGTGATGGCCTTCACATTTGCCAAGCGCACCATTAAGGAAATGTTTAGACCCATAAACAAAATGACATAACGGGCAGCTATAGCCCTTAACAACGCCATAAGGGGAAGGTTATGGCATTTGCCTGCGCTCAAAAAGCAGAGCTTTAAACTCGGAGCCTATAAATCTGTTCGTGTCGGTGCAGATTGTGACTTTCATCAGTTCCTGTCACCCTGAACCACAAACGTGACGTCACGTTTGGTGAGGCTGCAGGATTTATGGGGTCCGGAGAGCGCAGCCAGTGGGCTGTCTCAGAGTCAGTCACGCTCCAACATCTGTCATGTCGATGAGATAAAAACACAGTTCAGTTGGAGTCATTTACAGATGTATGTACATGTATCGTACATACTGCATATAAAGACTGCTTTCACTTTCTACATATGAAGTGTTACTGCAGCTCTGCTGGTAGAGGATTGTGTTTACAGTGCAAGGGTTCGAATCCCAGGTAACACAAATACTGACAAATTAAATTTATAGATTAAATGCACTCTAAGCTGCTCTGGGTAAAAGCCCCTGTCAAATGCACAAATGACAAACCCCAATCTAAGTATCAAAACAAGCTAGTACAGTTTACCACTGGACTTGAATCTCTAAAATTGTTTGTAAAGACAATTTTTTAAATAGGAACAATAAAATTGGCAATACAATCTGAGAACAGTGATCATTTAAGATCATGGTAAAATACTTTTTTGGGTTAGTCATATCATATGTAGAGGTGAGTACATAAGGTAACTGCAATGTTATGTTTCAAACAGAGATGGCGATAGTGAGGCAAAAGCTACAGATTGCAGCTGTTTACACTAAGAAAAAACCCAGCTAATACAAAGTGAACAGACCTCATGTGCAACACTTACACAACATTAAACAAACGCTTTTCAGAAAGGGTTGTAAGCTATGATATAAAGTCAATGATCAAGAGATCCGTTCATTCTCACATCTGCAGTGTGTGGAAAGAACATTGAAAAGATTTGACTTGTCTTACTTTAGCAATAGATTCAGACGCCAGACAGGGAATCAATAACAATGTTCTCAATTACAGGAACAGTGAAGGTTCTAAATGAACGTTCTAATGAGTTACTTAAGCCTCACACGGGTCAGAAAGATGTGGAGAGAGAGAGAGACAGAGACTCATCATAAATAGATCAGCGTGCTACATGAAACTAGGGCTTGCTGTTCGCAATAATCATTATTCATTAAAGCGTCAAGGTTCAACGGTAGTGCAACAGCAAGGTCATTGCGTTGCAAGCTTGAACGGCAGGGTGTGTTGAGGATGCATAAAAAACACAGCAAACACTCAGCTAACAATGTTAGGTCGTATTACCCTAACATTAACGAACAAAACGTCCATTAAGTAACAGTAACGTCAAAAATGTTACTAAGACAGTTCAAATATTAAACCAGTTTTTTGTTATAAAAACATTATTCAAACTTTGTTTCTAAAATATAAAATTGTTTCTAAAAAATGTAATTGTATCTAAAATATATGATGTATCTTTTTGATATATGATGTTTAACAATTAAAACATTCAACTAATGTTAGTGGAAGAACAGTTTTTATACTAATTCAAGAGGAATATAGTGAGATGGTATTTTAAAACTTTCACATTTATGCATTTGGTAGATGGTTTAAGCCGAAGTGATTTACAGTGCATTCAAGGTAAACATTTTATCAGTGTGTGTGTTCCTCAGAAATCAAACCCGCAACCTCTGCTAATGCAACGCTCTACCAGCTGAGCTACAGACACTTGAAAGATAAAAAGAAAGAAAAAATGAAAGAAAAAGCAAAAACAGAGTAAGAAAATAATCCCTTGAGATTTTATGCTCTTCACTCCGAAGTTTATTGACTGCTGCAAGTTTGATCGCACACACATATATATACACACACATACAAACACACACATACACACACACACACATACAAACACACATATATATACACACATATACAAACAAACATACACACACACACAAACACATTATATTTTTCTTTATCAATAGTTTTTTTTTCAGATAATAGAGCAGCCATCACATGAATCAGGTCTAAATGAGGAAAATTGAGTAGAGAACAGATTGTCCACTATTTGCTCTCATGGTGAAATGATGCTTGTATTGACAGACATGCTGAAAACAATAACCAGGAAACAGACACATATAATCAGGTGTCTGGACGACCACTAAAGCACACAGTTTCAAAAAGCTCTATTAAATAAACAATAAATCAACTTTTACTCATTATATCTCAAAAGGTGTTTTGCTTTGTAACTGATTTTATTTTTCTTTGTAATTCATAACGGCTACTCATTTCTGAACCTGTTATTTCGCTCTGCTTTTTGTTAACGTCTGTAAGATACAGTCACATCATCATAGATCCATTTTCATTTGAAACATCTGTGATAAAAGCGAAAATAGACTGTTAAATTGTACTGTAATTCCTGAATTGAAACAAAAATTACCTTTGTAATTTCCAGTTACTTAAAAGTAAAGTGTGTCATTTGTTTGAGGTTAAAACACTTTGTCCTTGTCTCAAATTTATTTGCATAACTTGCGTTCCATTGTCTACAAAGGCAGCATCCTTCAACCTTCTACAATTGCTTTGTGAACCATTTTGGTTGCATTTTTTCAACTTAGCAATGCATCATGCTAATGCACCTAGCTAAGGCTAATATTCCCTAAAAGTCTTCTCAAAATTATCCAAAAACATTCTTGCAGTAACGTTATTAGAATGTTTTTTAACATTATATCATATATATCAAAAATGTTATATAAAGTAGTTAGCGGGATGATTAAACGTTCAAAATAACATTATAATACTGACATAATGAAAACATTCTTACAACCTAAAATTATTAGCTGGGTACATTCTCTGCAGACAAAACATATGGTGAGGCATCGTCCTAAAGAGAAGCATAATTTGAAACAGCTTTCGCATCTTGGGGAACATCGTGGTTTTAAAATGGTTTAGGAACAGAGCTTCAGGGTCCCAACATGGACTGTCATGGAGATATCTAAGCACATATAATTTCCTTTCTATCCCAGAATGCTGGTTTGTTTCCCTATGTGAAAATCACTGTGTTTAGTGTCAGCAAGGGTGAAGGATTCTGACAGCTTCAGTTGGCTTGTCAGTGTATCAGGTCGGGGGGTCAGGACGGCTCCTCTACCATCAGACTGGCAGCTTTACCATCAGTTAAGAACGTCAGGGAGACGAGGCCACGCCAGGTCTGATTTCAACACTTCACACAGACACAGAATTGTTTAGCTTTCTGCGCTTTACATCAGACGTTTTACGCTATATGAAATCTATACAGTACTTTTGTGCAATTTTGGGGCAATCCTCATTCTCTTTATATATATATATATATTTTAAATTGCATGGACAAATATTGCTATTTCTAAATCAATAAATCCTTAACAGAAAACAAGAGCCACGCCAAAGCGTAGCACGGCTTGCTTTAAAAACAAACTAGTTCTTGGAGGACAATTTACATAATTTATGTGAAATTAAGTGTTTGCTGTGATCAGACATTACCTCAAAACACCACTGGTTCCATTTCAACATATTTGCTCATGAACATTAGATGTGTTTTATAATTACTTGTAGACAAGATTAAAGTTAACAATCATTTAAATCAAACTTGATGATGTAACAGACCTGCAACCAATCGGTTTTAATTATTTTCATCTATATTTAGATGCGTGATAATGTCAGCCGGCGGTACATCATGTTTGCAGAAAAAACACTTTAATTTGAGGTGAATTAAACACAGCAGTCTTGCTGCATTTTATTCACATACCAGTTACACGCTCTAAATGCACTGATTTAGTATTGCAATGTGATTATTTTCATTACATCACTGTAGCTCTTGCAAATGTCCATGCAAATAAGAGCTATTATAAAACACAGCAGATTCACAAACATTAATTAACAGCTGATGTCATGCCATTGCCCACAAAAGACAGAAGAACTGTTACCCAAGTTTATTTAAGAGGGATGTTTGTGTACAGTGACTCATTATCACAGCAGCAGTCACATCAGTGATGGTGTGTTAAATCTGTCTGAACTTTCAAATTCCTAAAAGACAAAAAAATTTAAATAGTGTTCATTAGTGATATTTATATGAAAATGAATTTAGTCTTTCACATCTCAGCATTTGCTTTTACCCAAAATGACTTACAGTGCATTCGAGCTAAACATTTGATCAGTGTGTTCGCAGGGAAATGAACCGACAACCTTGTGCACCACAAACACAATGCTCTACCCATTGAGCTACGCAGGAACATACAAAACAGTCACAAACTGCCCCGTGTCTTTTTGTTGCAAACAATTTTGTAAAACAAACAATCTGTTAGAGTTTAAAGTGGGAGCATTAATTACTGATTAAGATCATTTAAGAAAAATCATTTAAGGTGACAATGTCATTCATCTGTGGACATATTGACACATAGTTCTACACTTTGTGTGTGTGTGATTAGTAGAAAAATGTTCTTGGATGTTCTTTTCAGGTCACTGAGTGACAGATGAGTTTAATCTAAGGGGCCGGCCCAGCCTCTGAATATTGATGGGGGCAGAGAACTAGTTAACCTTTCTGAAAGCAACATGATCTCAATTTTTGTTGCGTTCGTGTGTGTGTGTGTGTGTGTGTGCGACTGATGGTTTGACATATAAACCGCAGATCATAGATTATGAGTTTAACCGCTGGGTCGGTGTTTAAGTTCCTAAAAACCTGACATTTGGGCTGAACAGATACTGGAGCCAAAACACAAATGGCTTTCTGAATACCATCATTGCCACAAATACTGACATTAACACATCATCTGCTTCTAATACACTGTTTCCTTACTGATATTTTACAGCTATTTTAACACAGTTACAGTAAATCAACTCCTATATTTGATGAAAAATATTTACAAACATCCCTTTTAAATGAACTTCAGTTTTCTGTTTTCTTTCCATTAGCAGTGTTAGTTCAAATGCCACTTACACAGTTTATTGTTTATTTACGCTGTTTATTGTTCATTCTGCCTATTTGAAGAGCTTCTAAATGCTCTTTTGTTGTTCTTCTTTAAACAATTGCAATAAAATCAATTCAATTCACATTCTATACAAGAATGTACTCATGCGGAACCGCACGCAAAACTGACACAAACACTTAGTGGATTCAACCCTTACAAAATACAGCAAAAATGGCATTAAACCTTTCCTCCCTCCACTATCTCAGTGATCTGTTTCATATCTCACCTTCCCCTCTGCCACTTCCAGCAGCAAACAAATCTTTATTGAATACCAGATTCTCTGAGCAGAGAGCTTGTAACAAAAGCTAAGAGCCTGTTTAATAATGTAGGTGGTGACCTGTGTGTTATTGGAGACAGTATGATTGGATATTACATTCAGTGCAGGAAATGTCAAGATCTGGGATTTTTCCAGAAGGACCACGACCCCCGTTATTAGCAACAGCTGCTCTGAAAACCACAAATGTCACTGGCTGGGGAACCGGAGCGCTGGGAGCTGGAGACCAACGATTAAAGAGAACCAGCAGAGACAGAACCAGCAACACAGATGCACCGGATCTGACCTGTGTTAATGAGAGGTCGCCCACGGGTGACCAGAGGGGCCAGACTGGGCCCAGACTTTCTCTAACTCTGTGAGGATTCAGTTGAAGTTTCTGTGTTGTGCTTTGGGTGGAAGCCCTGCTGAAACGACCAGCTTCAAGAAAAACTTATACTTTACTCACCCTCATGTCAATGGGACACAAAAGAAGATATTTTGAGAAATTTCTCAGTGGTTTTGTGTCCATACAATGTGCCACTGTTGTTTGGTTACCAACATACTTTAAAATATCTTCTATGGTGTTCCTCAGAATCAAAGGCGTGTCACAGGTTTGGTCTGACATGAGACATGAGTAGATGAAGAATAACTTTTCATGTTTAACCCTCAAACTATGTTAAAGTGATCATCTCCTGGGCTTAGATGGTCTACAGTTAAGGTTTAACTGCATGACCAGCTGACAGGGCCTCAAAACCTCTAAATCTATCAAACTACACCAGCCTTTCATCTTTGCATTAAATGAGGGATATTGAATGAGGTGTGTGTGAGACGCAACATCGTACCACAGGGACGGATGATATAAAGTACTTCATTACTCTGCACAATGTTGCAGCAGCATTTAGATTTACTTATACGCAAATCATTTGCATAACCAAATTTATGTAGCGTATTATATTACCAGTCAAACCGTTAAGAGCATTTCTGCAGCCAAGTAACAACAATTACCGTTACATTTCCATTAATTTTACTACAACAATAGGCGCAGGGCAACAAATGCTTTTGAGTTTTGTATTCCAGCAGATCTGTTAAGATTTTAAAGCAGGTTTGTAAACACAACCTCAGAATTTCTGTTTGTTGTTCATTATAAATGCAGTAAAAAGGCGGTTACAATAGGACAAAAACACTTAGGCCACCATTTTCTCAGTACAAGCCAAAATAGTTATTAGAATTCAGCTGTAGGTCTTATTTGCTCCATAATTGAAGTTCAGTTCGCTTTAGCTTCTTATTTTACTGCAACAGCCTGTTTCAAAATGACAAAAGGCACATACAGAGGTATTACTGAGAGTGTGAATAAACTCTGCGTGAACACTGACCATTACTAATTAGCAACTGAAATGAAACTTCTTTCTCAGACGCAGGTCGTTCCTGGCTCAACTAATCTGTGAGATAAAGAACATTTTGTGCTGCTTCCTGCATTAATCATCTCTCCTCCGTCCCATCTGTTCATCATCATCAATATAACATCCAAGATCAAATCCACTCAACGTTGATTCACTGACGCCTAGCTGATGATATTTTGCTGTTTACAGGGATGTAACAATTGAATATTCGCCGTATTTTCACTGATAACACAAAGGCAGCTCGCAGAAATCTACGGGGAGTTGAAATGCTGATTAAGTTCTTGCTGTGTAATGGCGTCAGAAATCCTTTAGTAGTGTTTTGCATATGCGTGAAGCGTCGAGCTGAGGGTTCAGGCAGCGAGGTTTAATTTGCAATAATCTAGTTGAAAGACAATTTAAACGTAAACAAGAAACCTGGCGGTGCAGGAACCCAGCTAACAGAGAACGCTATCAGCACACTGGCTAATGTTCTCTAAAAGTTCTCTCAAAGTTATCAAAAATGTTCTTGCAGTAACGTTGAAGAACATTTTTTAAACATATGTCATATATGTGAAAAAGGTTCGTTTGTAGTTACTGGAACATTTTAAAAACATTTTTAAAACAATACAGAAATGGAAAATATAAACATTCTAACGAAGCAATAACGTTTATACAACGTCTCAAAAACAGAACATTTTGAATGTTTCTGGAACTCACAAAAAACCTGAAACATCCAAAAAAAAACCAACAGATCCTTTCCACAAGAACTCAAATATTCTGTGAAAAGGCTATGAAAATATTCCTGCCCTGTGTGTCTACACAGAATTAAATATGTTGCCATTGTGCTGCTAAACTGGACACAGCCCTGCCCAAGTGCAAAACTTTGAAACATCAGAGGTGAAAGTTCAGCGCAAATGCTTGGACTTGTCTTCACAGTGTGCACTTCTACTAACAGCATAAGACTGTTGTGTTTGGAGCTGAGGCTTGTTTAAATGACTGTAAGTCCTGGCATGAATAAAATGCTAACTCCTGGAACAGCTCTTATGTGTAGTTGCTATTTCCACGTATGTGTGTCTCTGCATATAGATGATTTAGAAATGATTACTGTTCGCATAGTTTTTGATGCATTGTGTTGCATGTATTTGTGTGTGGAGGAAAACAAGCGTTCGTGTGCATGCGTGTTTGGTCTTGTTCTTAATGGCTCTTTTGTGTACGCATCTAATGCAACTCACAAAAACAAAGTGCTGCGTAAAATGGCGTATGACTCAGAATAAATTAATAATGCATATCGTTATAAAGAAAACTTAGCTACTGCAAGTTGCTCTCCCTGTGCAGGCTAATTTAGTTTCTCTGTTGAACAAAATCATGTTCTTCCAAATATTCAAGATATGTAGACTTTTCAGATATGTTTAACATTATTATCAAATGCATTAAATTATGCTTAAATATGATTAAGATAAATTTTTGCATATGTACAATGATAAATGACTTAATTTCTTTCTCTTTGATGATAATGCCCAAATCATTATATAAGCGCACATACTGCACTGCATGCTGTTTTATGAATAAATACTGTAACATGAGGTTTATTTATAACATCATGTTTTGTCACACTCATCACCCTGTGGATTTTCCAGAAACTTATTTGCAAAGCAACAAAAACGTTGACCTTTATTAGACAATTTCTACAGTTAATTGCGTTGCGGCCTGATGTGGTTATGGGTTTATTCTGTTGTGGTTTGAGGTAATTTGATTACGTTGTGGGTTGCGGGTAAAAGCTGGCCAAAACTTTTGTTTGCTTTGCAAATACTGCAGTGTTGCGCTCTAATTCGCCTGCACAAAACACCTTTGATGTTGAGGGACAAATCTGCTGCATAAGCCGTATTAAAGAGCCTGCTCAACAACACAGAGACTTGCCTTGATATCTATCTGAGACCAATGAAAGATGCTGTGCTTGAAAACTGACAGAGCAACAATGAGAAAACAGGTAGAGCTGAGGCATTGGCCAGGAGGCCTGACTTCAAAGTACAGATGAAAGCTTTGCAGATGTGGAATGTTACCCAAAGAGGGTTTGCTCAGCACTCAAAGTGCTTTGCATCTCCACTCTCCAAGAAGACCCAAAAGAGCCAAAGTGCACAGCGAGGCCAAGATCTGGTGCTGGACCTGGAAATTGAAGCGGTACCTGAATATTAGAGTGTAATTCTCAGAAGTTTTTGATGCAAAGTAATGCCTGAAGGATCACAGATTGGACAAGCCTTGAAGCAAAGAGAAATCTACAGAACACAAATCCTTACATGTATTTACTGTTGTATGCCATGAGCTAAATCAAGAGATCTGTCTGATGTGATGGTTAATCTGTTCAGAGGGAGAATTCAAGGTTCAGGATGTCAGAAAATGGGCCAGGCCATTTCCAGGAAACCGGGAACCTGAAGTTCAGCTTTCATTAAAACCATTATGTCAATCACACGGCTGATTCTACAGAAGTAAATACGAGATGGAACTCGTAGCAGCTTATCGCTTAGGATATTAAGCTAATATGAATATTTGTATGAGCTATTAGCTTACATTAGCATGCGTAAGTGAATAGTGATGAAGCGTGTGATGGCTTCACGCTCTTCACGCAGGCATTTCAACCCTCAGGGCCACAATGAACTGAAAAAGTGCAGAAACTAACCAACGTCACCATAAACCACCAGCAAAGTCACAATATGTGACGGCAGACGGGCCTCAATCAGGCATTAAAATGTTGTACTCTTGGTAAAACTGAAACGATGTGTGGCTGATCTTATTGCCTTCTTATGATTTATGGCTTCTTTGTTTTCTCAGCTTGTAAGTCACTTTGGATATAGAGTCTGCTAAATGCCTAAATGTAAATGTTCTGTGTTTAAAAATAGGAGGGGAGGTGATAACCAAACTAATTGTATGTTCCAAGTAGCTTAAGAGCCATAGAATCTCAGCTAGCAAACAAGGAACGTTCTCAGAACATTGTTTAACGTTCTCAAAAAATTTTGACATGCACTGACTTCTATTTTATGGACACAAAGCCACTGAGACATTTCTCATAATATCTTCTTTTGTGTTCCACAGAAGAGAAGTCATTACATGATTTGGAATAATATGAGAAAAAAAAATGTGTGAAATATTCCTTTATTTGTTCTCTCGGGGCTCAAAAGACAAAGAGTAAAGGGTGTCTTTTCCTCTTTTAAAGTTTTTGAGAGAAATAAAACTAGCAACAGATGAGAAGATTTTGACCTACAGAAAGAGTGCAGAGATTCACAAACAACGTGGATAAAATAACAGAAAATTTGATCTTGAGAAAGTCTGAGAGACAATCAGCAGTCCTTAACTTTTCTCAGGAGTAAATCATAGATGCATCTATTGTACATGAACGCTACTGTCATGTTTAGCATACAGATGGTAAGAGTAATCATGATGCTAATTTATGTAAATCTCTCACTTGATACAATCACTTGATGTGACTTAACCTTTGACCTCATCACTGTTATACATTCTGAGTGTCATAAAAAGGCAATTACATTTTACTGCTGGCCTGCCCTCTGTGTCATTACAGAAATAAGCTTATGAATTATGATACTGAGTAAAATATATTGCAGAAAACCTTTAAGTGGCCAAACAGGCTGAAGAAAAAAAGAAGAAGATGGTCACATCAAAACTGCTTTCTGAAAAGATGACAATGGTGAAAGGCTGAAAAGGTTATCGCTTCCTAAAATCATGTTTGACATTAAAACAGCCTAAAAATAACAGCTGTACATGCTCAACACCAGCAGTGCATATATTAGCTCTGAACCGCTTTTGTACCCATAATTCAAAGCTCTGTTGTTAAGAAAAGATTACTGTCGCTCATCTGGCAGAGGTCATGATCAGGGTCGTGGGTTCAGATCCCTCAAGATGATACATTTGAAGCTTGAATGCACTGTAAGTAGCTTTGGATAAAAGTGTTGGCCAAATGCGAGCTGTAAATTGTATAAAAATGATTCTTGATTCAAACAGTTATATACTCCAGGCTGTCTTGAAAGGCTGTAACCTCCACTACTAAAGCACTTTAGTGAGGTAAAACGCTTTTACCTCATTTTCGCCTCAGTTTAGAAGATTCTGCCAAAGTCTCTGTTTGAATGCAACTAAACATAATGTTTAGAATGAACATTTGCCAGAATAATACTGCTGTTAAGACATTATCAAGCTCATAACCATAACAACGCCATTACCATATAAAACATAATATACATAAATGTGCAATCATGATAATACACAAGATAAAAATGCATCAACAACAATAATCTAGTGGGCTATACATCCACAGGTTGTGCAACAGCACAATAAACACAACAACAGCAGTGTGTATGTCATTCTGAGACCTTATGATAGCTTTGTGTGAGAAACAAACCAAAACTGACATTGCTATTATTAAAGATTATCATTATTGTGTTTTAGTTGAAATGTGTCCCTTTCACTCTAATAATCTGCAGCTGTACGCTACTGGTTACAGAGTCAGACTTGTAACCAGAGGGTAAACAGTTTGACTCTGAGTCATGACAGGTAACAACTGAGATGCCCCTAGGCAAGGCATCTTATCCTGTGTGTGTGTGTGTGTGTGTGTATGTGTGTGTTCACAGTTTGCAGTGTGTGCGTTCAGAAGTCACTACTCCAGTGTGTGTGTGTGTGTGTGTGTGTGTGTGTACTGACTGGATGGGTTAAACACAGTGGTCAAAATCCATGTACGTCACTTCATGTTTTTTAAGATAAGATTTTAAGAAAATATCAACTTAAACTTCAAACTGTATCTCACAAAGTGGGTTGCAGGAATTTAAATGATTCAGGATTGACTTCAAGGTGAATAAATGATGGCATGATTTTTATTCTAACCCTTACAGTAAAATAATCCCTGAGATGTTAAAAAGACACCAGAGTGACATTTAAATGCCAGTTGAATATGGAACAAGAAAGCGGTTTTGTGATGCAGGCTACAGGTTTGCTTAAGAGAGTCTCATGATTTAAAACACATACATTATAAAAGAGGTTAAAAATCTATAGGATGCTTATGGCTGAAACCTTCACAACAACAACTGAAACAAGGAAAAAGTCTCAGGTCAATGCTGCAATAGGAGAACACATTGTTCTAAACCCATGCGGCTTTCTTCAGTGTGACACAAATGTTATCCAGTGTATCTGTGTCTGCCATTCTCAGTCCTAATGAACGTGTTCAGTTTAATCTTTTAAAATATCTCCCCTTGTTGCACAAAACACTTTGGGGTGTGCTATCCCACTAGAGTTGTTGCGTGTTGAGGAACTGCAGAGGTTCTGCGTGTGAGGAGAACCCAGTTCCTCCAGTTGCTTGCGTCACCGTCTGCTGATGTTGCAGTTCTCTGAGTGTTCAGTGGGTGGTAGCAGAAGCCCCTCTGACAGCTCATCTCACTTTAACAGGCAGAACTCTGCAGGGAATCCAACCTCTGACCTTTCAGTCACACAGACAGCAACAACACAGAGCAGCTCCTCCTGTCTCCCTGGGTCTATTTTAAAACAAACCTATTTCCATAACTGCTGGTGGGAGGAGCCATAACTAACACTGCTTCATGCTCTCGTGTGTGTCATCTGATACGACCCCACAGCTAACAGGAAATGTTCTGAAAACATTGGATAATGTTCCCTAAAATCTATCAAAAACATTCTGGCCTGTAACTTTGACAGAACTTTTTTAAGTTAAATATCACATACATTAAAAAAAACTAATAGGTCGTTGTGGAACGTTTCAAAAAATCCTACAAAAAGTTTGAGCAATAGAAAGTTAAAACGTTTAAATAAAAAAAAGGTTAAATAATGTTCTTACGATCAAACAGAAACAACAGCGCAATGTCTAGTAAAATAGACATTTGGAGCATGCCTTAAACATTCTTAAAATAACACTTTTCAAAACGTTAAGGAAACATTCTTGCAACCAAACAATTGTTAACAATTACAGAGTGCTAGTGCATGAATGTTTACAAGCTCCTAAATTACAACACTGTTGGTTGAGAACTACAAATACATGACGCCTCAAACCTAATATTCCTCAGCTGATTGAAGTTTAAACTAGAGTTTAGAAGTAGCGTCTTCAACAATTGTTTACGCTTTGAAAAGCAGAGCAGGTAAGATTTTTATATTAGCTGATGTCTCTTGTTACCTCAGGCCTTTTATCTTCATTCAGCACTTTCCCATTAGGAATTTGACTTTCATCAACTGCAAATTAACTAACTGAACATAATACTGAAGATATTTTACAGGCCATTACATTTAGAGACAAGATCACGCTGGAGTAGCCCATGGACATATGGCTGTTTAACTCATAACATATGTGACCTGCAAAAATGATGCTTAGGAACGATCGTAACTTAAGATGCAGTCACGTTTGGTCACAAGACGCAAATGAGAAAGTTTTACGACCCCCCAAAGACATGAAACCGTTGCTATGGATGTTCAAATGGTTTTCCGACTCAATTAGCGCTGCAATCGATCACCGCTCTAAACATATGAACTCTTTTTAATGGCCTTCATTTGATTCTCATCCTCCAAATGATGAAATCGTGAATAATAGCTTCATTAATTGTGATCACAATTCAGATTTTGCAGCGTCATTACCTACCTGTTGCCATTGATTACAATGGAGCACGCGGCCAACAGGCCCGCATTTAATTGGGCGGGTTATTATTTATATGTAAATGTATTTTTATATTGCTGATTTTATCAGCCTGTGTCCGGATATAAACGCACAGTGTTTGTGTCTTACATCTGCTTGCAAACAGTCACAACGAGACTGGTGATATAATTACAGCAGGTACTCTTCAACAGGAATTATAACTTTATCTCCTCCAGTGCAATAACAGTCTAATGGATTTTCCCCATGAACCTGTTAAATGAAAAATGATTATGTAAATAAATACATATTTTTGGCAGGGGAACTTTCATTAAGGTTTCATTAAGATGGAGAAATGCACACTTTGGGCTCAGAATGTCTTAATCTATACGCTTGTGGAATATATACCACCGTGACGTTGCTTTCCCAGCTAACAGGAAACGTGCTCAAAACAACAGCTAACGTTCTTTAAATGTTCTCTCAGAGTTAGCGAAAAACATTTCTGCAGACATGTTAGCAGATCCTACAAGTATTAAAGCACTTAGCAGAACATACAACTACAAACATCAGTCATTTTTAAGTTGTCAGTGAAACATTTCAAAAACATTACAAGATACAAAAAAGGATAAATAATTTCAATAGTTTATATAATCAAGCAAAAATGTTACAACGTTCAAAAAATGTTGAACAATCCTAGAACTTTTAAACCTTTAGGTTAACGTTACTAACAGAAGCGTTAAGGAAATGTTCTTACAACCTAAAATGGTTAGCTGGGCGACCACCTTGTTAAGCCTTAAAAATGTACTTGTGCTCAGCAGGTTCAGAGTTCAAACAGAACGATTCCAATCACTTAATTGCTAAGAGCGAGTGATTCACAGGGGGGCGAATAATTTCAACAGTGTACATAATATTGATTAATACAGGCTAATGAAACTAATGGCTTGTACTTCGTATAAGGACAGCATCAGCATAGGGCAGCGTTCAGACTGAAACGATCTACAGCAACCCTGAAACATTTTTTGAACACCCTCTATATTAGTAGAGCGGCAGCTGAAACATGCTATTATTTCCCGGTTCATGCCTCAAATGACCCTGCAAATAAACTCTTCAGCCCCTCGCAATTCATTTGTCTCAACACAAACCCTCTGCTTTCGCAAACTGTCCGCCTGTTTACGCTGGTATTTTATGAGTCTATTTAATACTTGAAAAAAAACAGGAAATTGAATCACATTTTAGCTGTGGGTGCCCTGCCATGTATACGTGGCCTAATTTCATGTACTGCTTTGATTTACTGAGTCTTTCTAGTTGTGCAGCTAGACAAATAAGACTTTCCGCTCAGTACATAAGACTTAAGAAATTGCTCTTAAAATATAAATATAACAATATGTTTGCGCTATAGGAAAACAAATCATATCCACAGATTTGTGGATGTTTTTCCTCTTGACCTGCTGTGTTTACCGCCTGTCTGATTGTGTAAGACACAACAAATATTTAAGCAGCTTTTTATGAATTAATATTTGAAACGGTTTGTTGTTTTATCCGTTTCTCATTTATTTTGAATCAATATTCATTTCAGTTCTCGTTTTTACATTTTAATCACAATCTTTTGTCTAGACGGTCAACACAGAGGTCAAAATGTTGTCAAAACGATCACACACACATCGTATCCCCTGGCTGATAGAAGCCATTGCTGAGTAAACGAGCCTTGAGACAGGAAAAGGTAAGCAGATTTCATTGGTTTAAAACGCTGAGTGGGAGGGGCTGCGGTATTACCGTGTATGTCAGAGATCACGCGAGGTCACCGGGCATCAGCAAGATTCTGTATTTTGTATTTATTCCACATTTCGTGAAGGAAACACTCTCCACAGAGAGATCTGACTTTGCATCCAACAAACACTCTCACCAATCTACAGACAGAATTCAGAATCAGCTCACCGCTCGCTCACACCTTCCCCTGTGCCAGCAGCAATGCCACGGGCTCCCAACCAGACTTCCTCTGCCGGGCCCTTAGGATCCGTCAAAGCCGACTGGCACGACCTGAAAAGCTCAGCAAGAACCAGCAGAACCCTTAAAAATGTCCATCATTTGAGGGTCAGTTTCAAACCCTCCCTTTGAGCAGAGTTTAGGAAATGCAGCCTGTTCACTAAGTCATATGAGTTCAATAAAGAACAAAATACTGAGATTTCAGGAAAACCATAAAGCTTAAAATAGTAATAATGCCCTTCTTTGAACCAGTTACGTTCTGTCAGAAACACCGGGTCTCCAGCACGTGTTCTGCTTTGGATGCTAGTTCAAAGCATGTTCTGATGGTGTGCTTATCCAACCAGCAACCTCTCCGGATCAACTCAAGCATCTTCACCAGAATGACTAGTTTGCTGGTGAACAACATAGCTATGCTGGTCCACCAGCTAGACCAACTTAATCAGCACAAATCAGCTTTCAACACTAGGCGCAGCTAACATAGATGTTGACAATGTTCTCAGAACATGTCTATAAAACTTATCAAAAGCTCTGCTGCAGTAACATTAGTAGAACATTCTTAAACCAAGCTATAATGGCTATAAAAAAATTAGGATTTTGTTTTATGTTTTTGTTAGGGAAATATTCTTACAAGCTAAAATTGTTAACCAGATGCAATGAGATGAAAACAGAGTTTGTGCTTTAAGCAACATGATAGTGATGAATTCAGTTCTATTCGTAACAAGCCTCTCACCTTTTGTTTGGTGACATTTGACATTCACAGAAAATCATTACATTGATCTGCACCCACAACACACTTTCTTTATAGTGCTAAGCAGAAGTTTGGTTACACCTTGAAAGTTCTCCCTTCCTGGACTGAGGAGATAGCAGACATCAGAGTTTTTGAGCCTGAATCAGGATTATCACTCCATACGATCCTTTCCACAACCCCACCACTGATGTGAAATTCCTGCCTCTGTTGTAACGTGTCTGTATTTACACTCTTATCGACTGCAATGTCTGGCAGAAGAACTATGGCGAGATATAGAGCAACACACAGGGCTTGATTGTGAGATTTTAAAGGATCAGTGAGCACATGAGAAGACACCTTAACATATTACACTGCTATCTTTATAACTCATGGACCAACATGACTGACAGCTGTTGTCAGATCTGAATATAATTACACAAACTCAAGGTCTAAACACTACAAGGGAAAATGTATTTCACAGCCGCCGTACCTCAGTCAGTCAGACACTCTGTCTGATTCAGATTTTCTCATCTGGAAGGCAACAATCTCTGTATCTGATTTTAAAAAGCATGTCGGAGAAAAACACAGTTATTGTGAACTTTATAACACGCAGATTTGTTATTCAAAATCCCTCTGCAAGAAATAACCAGAGGGTAAAGTAATTACTGCCAGCTAATCCACACAGACACTCATTAACATGATTCTCTGAATTCCCATGTGCTGAAAAGATATAATTCTCTACATACCAACATTGTTAAACACAGTTACTGAGTTTGTTTTGGGTGTGTCTTACACTGAGCAGGAGAATTCAGCTGAACTTTATACATACAAACATCTTCACCTGTATTCCAACTAACCATGTTCGGTTGTAAGAATGTTTCTCTAACGTTAACATTAAATAAAACAATGTTAAAAAAAGTTGTTAAAAGTTAAAAAAAAATGTAGAAATGTTCAAAATGTCCTGTTTTTTAAACGCTGTGTTAATGTTACTGCTTGGCTCTCATTAGTCCAATAACACAATCCTTCAAGTTTTTTTCTTAAAGGGTTTCTTAAGTGCATTACATTGATTTTTTTCACTGTATTTATATTTTTTCTTTTATATCATAGTTATCCTCCGTCATGAGTTCTATTTGTAAGCATCGCCTAAAACAAAAATCTTTTGGTGAACTCAATAATTGAGTTTCTTACTAACCATGAAAAATACAGTTTTTGTAATAATAGTTATAGTTTGGCATGTATGTGGAAGGCTTTTCAGATTTACCTTA
>JBAJNP010003605.1:0-38512 GCA_036877545.1 Yasuhikotakia modesta | reverse complement strand
AAAGTCAAGATCATGAGCAGAGAGCGTTGAATGAAACTTGAATTAATATTCACTGTAATGCAATAAAATGTACATTCACTTGCTAAGCAACAGGGCATTAATTGAATGCATGTATGGAACAAGGGCAGATGTCGCCTAGATACTAGAACACATGATCGTTGACATGTAGGTCAGTCAATTAGTCAGGGGGCAAGCGGCCATTCACAAGCAGTTGAGGCTTAAATCCAGTTGGTTTTTGTTCTTGTTAGTGTAAATGAGGTTGAAATATGCATTCCTGTAGTTAAAACAGTACTGCATAATACTGTACTGCAATATATTGCATAATACTGTATGTTTTTATTGTTTATATTTGTTTTTGCAGCAAACGTGTTATGTTGGGTTGAAAACACAAACAAAAGCATCTAGAGAAAAAATCTTACTATCTCACTAGAGGAATTTTATTATTGTTATTAGTGACTATTTATCATTTCTTTGAAAGGTTGTTGCTTTGACTTGCAATGAGACATACAGTACAGAACACACACACACACACTCTTTTGAAGTTATATTAGTGAAGGCTTCTCATAAACAGCCAAACTAATATATATTGAAATAATATATACTATAATTTGAAATAATAATGAGGACCAGTTAAAATATCTTGACAAGTTAGTCTTTTATTTAACTGCATTTGTGTGAACATTCCAAAATATATCTCTCACATCTGTAGCCAAACCTGTACTCACACACACACACACACACTCTTTAGGTGTCTTCAGATTTTACTTTTATTCTGAGGGTCTTTTGTCCCTGCAATGCAGGCAAAATCAGACTCACACTAAACCCTCGGAAACCAAGACAAAACTGTCTTTTCCAACCATTGATTTGATTCTCACGTAGCAAAATACAATCAATGCAGATAACAGACTACAATGACACTGCAATATTACTGTATTAAAAGAGAGAGATAAAAAGATTCATCCACAAGACAGGAGGAATTAGTGAGAGACAGCTGACATTGTTTCTGTGAGTCAGATAAAACAATGGGCAGATTCTAGTGGATAAGTGCTGAATGCTCTGAGATACACATGCTCTCTGTGTTTAGTGTTTGTGCTGAGTAATAGAGGATCACTGTGTATATGTGTATTTAAAAGAGAGAGAGAGAGGGAGTGTCAGGAGACAGATCGGAAATGTGTCTGTATTGGGAACACTGTAATTACATTACCTGGTTCAACCCAATTTCTTCTCTCATTTTAATCAACACGTACAGTAAGACATTTTAGCTTTAGTCGCGTCTCCCTTTGCTTACACGGCACAATATTACAATAGCCGCCTTACAGCAATATTTTCTAAAGCGGCTCAGATTTTTTCCAAACCACAAAGTCATGTTGTACAGAAATATTCTGCAGCCGCAGGTTGGTCTCTGAGTACACAGGCTTGATGAGAAAACCTAGCATAGGCTAGAATGTTGCCCTAAGATAGTTCTATGTGTGCTGTGTAGCTAGTTAGAGCTGTGTAGACAGGCTGTTCATCAACACTCAGCAGGTGAAGCTAGTTAACAAATCTGGTCTTAAAGGTGAATCTTGTTGTAACATCTTAAATATCAATGAAGTGTCACACAGACATTGTTCACTTTAGTTCATGCAAGCACTTTAAGTCTGTAAATATTCTTTTAATTGTTTGCATGCATAAGTGTTTTTTAGATATGACACATGGAATATTTATTATATATCACAACCCAAAGAGGACGTTTGCTTAAATAACGTTAAGATGCTTTAATAACATGGGTTAAAAAATGATTAAAAATCACATTAAGTCCAGTTTAAAGCTACACAGCCTACAAAAAATTATTTAGAAATTAGTTTTAAAAAAAAGTTCTTAAATGTTTTGTAAATGTTCATGTATAGCTTATACATTAATGTGTAGTTTTAGTGTCCAGACACTTCTAGGGCATATATATACACAACTAAAGTTTGCTTTTGTTTTTCACAGCTTATACAAAGTGCTATTTAATTTCTACAAAGTGCTCAAACAATCATATTGAATGGCAGTATCTAACATTGTTATCCCTCTCGGCAGAAACTGTTCTGTTTTTGTTGTCCACACTGTGCTGTTAAGTGGAGAATTGGTTAACAATGGACTGGAAATCACATTTTCACCATATTGATTGAATTTGAGACTGTAAAGTAGTGTCAGATTTAGCCTCAAAATAGTGCGTTTTATTAGAGTGGGCTGCTCGTCTCGGCTTGTTTTGTCTACAGATCTTGAAAGGTAATGTTTACAGATTAAATCTGATTCCTCTATGATTTTCTTCTGTATCTGTTCTGTGGGAGTTTTTATTAAACGTTGAGATTTGTTGCCAGTAGAGGTTGCCAGTTTTTGACATTTAACACATCCAAGAAACATAGTGAAATGGTGAATTTAATTTGAATTAATTTATTTAATTTGAATTATTACATTATTTATGTATATAAATGTATCTTATTTAAAATTCTTATAAAATTTAAGATAAATTCTTATAAAATTTATATTACTTATATTACATTTATCCATTATGTATTTTATATATACATACATTTTTCAGGTTGTGCACTTCCACAGCATTCCGGAATAAATGGGAATTCTAACAGGATACCCACAAAGGTCTTACTTACAGTACTTACAGTTGTTGCACATTAAACTGATATATTATAAAATATTTAACCCTCTAGAAATGCACACATTAGTAAATACAGTCCATTATGTTAATGCTCGGTAAACATGCCCTTTAGTGTTGCTGAGGACAGCAAAAATGACAGGTTTAATTGTTTATGATAACTGCCTAACTGTTCTTACCCTGTGAGACTGCACATTATCCTATGAAATCTATAATACTGTACTGTATATAACACTGTACCTGTGCAGTCTACATTTGTGTGTTTAGGTTACATGTGACATAAGTGACAGTTTTTAATGACACCCGCACAAACAAGCTTACAGTCTCGTCTTTGTGTGTTGTGCAGTTTGAAATGATCAATGCATGTCTGTTCTTCCTGCCCTGCTAGTCTGGCCGATGAACAAAGTGTCACTCTGTGAGCAGTAACAGAGGCTGCAGTATTAAGCCTCACAGTAACTCGCCATCATCACCCACTTTCTTCCCTCTCTGACACATGCAGACATTCAAGAATTGTGTTCCATCACGTGTGTAACACAGCTCTGACACAGGCTGTCACATAGAACGTCATACAAAGCAAAGTTCCCCAGAGAAACACGTGAATACTGCGTTTTATGGCTAGCCGTGATAATGAGGGAAACATGCATGTGATTTTGTCATCATTTGTAGACCCGTGTACATAAAGAAATGGATATATAATTATCATCTACACAGATAGACGGACACACACGCCACCATAGGCAATCTTGAGCTCTTTGCACCTGTGCAATGTGACACCTGACTCTGAGGTAATACCTCAGCTAGGCAGTAACAGCAGGCAGGTGGAACGGCACACATGCATTCACGCGTACATACTGCCTTCGTACCCAGATAAACCAACAACCAGGTAAGCCTATATTTTTGCGTACTTCCTCGACATTCTTTGTGTAACGCATGTGGTCAAACACAATAGGCTTCTGTTTATGTACTTCCATTATGCTTTAAAAGGCTCATTGTGCCATTTAAATAAATGTATACACATTTTATGATAATGTGTTGTTGTTGAATGTGTTTCACATTTAACTAGCGTTCTATTATTGCACTCTATTAATGGAATGAATAAGCTTTTTTATAACTTTGTGACACAATTTTATTGTAATATTTGTTTAAAAAACAAGCGTGTATATAAATTGTATCTGTTTACATAATGATTTTGCAAATCAACCCCTGAATATTTTCTTCTTTTACATCATCTAATTTTAAACCCAACAGCCTGTATATTATCCATCTGGTTTATTCAGATTATTTGCCTGTGCGAATTAGATGAAGGTTTCTCACTCTATACAATTCTGCAATGGGAAAAGCCCATTGCAGAATTACACAAGGGCTTGTTTTGCAGTCTATGACAGATGACTTAGAAAAGACAAGGCTGACTCAATAGCTGCTAAAATCTCTGACTGCAGACACAGCACAGGGTGAAACAACAACAAGATGAGTTGCATCAAAAATCTGGAAATGGAAAACGGACACCAGCTTTTAAAAACAGTCTAGTTACTACCTGCTGAGAAAACAGTCACATTGTAGCCTCAAATTCACCATTGCTTATCATATATATTATATATTTAATATATATGCCTCATTGTGTTTATATACCGGGTTCAGTTCATAAGAGCAAAACTTGGATCAGAATTGCCCAATACATTCAGACCTGGAAGGCAAAGCTGACATCCAATGAGATCTTATGGGCTGTTGATGAAACATCTGTTCATTTGATCTCCATAACCAACCACCATCATACATCCTAAACTAGCTTGACTAGATAAATTAGTTGTCATGTTTTAGTTAATACTCAGCATGTTATGGTTACCATTCGAATAGAGACACATAAGCTGTGATTCAATGGTTTTCTAATATTTCTCTCTAAAAGGTTCAATCCATGGTCCCTAAGGTTTTCCTTCAGTGGTGCGCAGCTCTGTCCAGCTGTGGGGCTGAACTAGGTAAAAATGTGCTTTTGTGCTCTGTAAGCACAGTCTGCTAGGCCAGCTTTGCTATATATGCTGTGCAGTCAGCCATCCCATTTTGCTTCAGTGATTTTAGCTGTTCCTTGTAGGCGCGCCATTGTACGACTGAAGCTAGCCTGCCATTATAGTAATATATGGTCCTACACGTGAAGCAAGATCGGTTCGCCACTGCTACTTATTGCATTAAGTTAAAGCTTCGTATGCTAGGCTTAATGTGTAGGATTTACAGACGGCTCTGTGCTTTGTGGCATATTTACAGATTGTGAATTCACCTAGCTGTATAAATGTGTGTCTGTGTGTCATATTTCAACATCTTAGTAAATGTATGTACACATCTTTATAAGTGTGTATTTCCACCTAGCAACCTTTGTAGTGCAGTTCGATGCTAACTCTTTATCAAAACATCTTTTTTAGTGTTCAGTGAATCAATATATATGTTGCTGACAGCCTAATAGGGCAGCATTTACAAAGCCTGCCATTCAGTTAAGGTGAAATCTTCCCTTCATTTATTTGCTGTTTTACCTGGTCCTTGTTACGTAACCAACCTCAGCTATTAGCCACTGCAGGAATGCAGCTATTCACTACACATTCTGACCTAGCATGCGTTGTATTGCAATATTGAAGGCTGTGATGTTGTGTTGTGTGTCACTGTTATAATGTTTTTAATAGTGATCAAATCTAAAGGTAGCAGTGTTAGTTTGCACCATTAATAATGATGTTAAATTAACACTGGAACAACCGTTGCAACTCTGCTCTTGTAAAACTCTGCATTGTTTGTGTTAATCTACTGTTGCAATATATGCGACTGTTGCAATAGATGCGTGACGTTGCAATGTATGCGTCTATTTACAAAAGTATATAAATGTCTTTGATGTCCCTGATGTCTTTATAAAAATAAAAGTATATTTACATACATCCGCATGGAATATGACAGACACAAACTTAACACTACGTGTACAGTTGTAGCGCAGGTGTATGCGCTAAAGCATCTGGACTGGAATTGCAAACACAAACACACATATTGATTCAAATGAAGCTTGTTTACTCACAGCTGAGCCTGTCCAGACAGTGAGACTCTCAGGATGAGTCTGCGAGCCGTCAGAGGACACTGTCTTCTCACACCAAGGCAAACAACACACGCATACATAAACATTACGTAATGTAGTGCAGTTTCCTCAGTTTAGCTGGGCTTTGTTGTCAAATGCTTTTGGTCTGGCAAAAGGGATGCAGGTTTAGAGGAAATGTGTTTTGTGGAAGAACTGTTTTCTTTTCAGGTGTTTTGAATGTTTTGGAGAAAATTGCTTGCTATTTTGAATCCTAATATTAAGGAACCATCAACATTTGGCAAAAATCTGTGCTTAGTTATAAAATTCTAGTGGCTTGTTGTCTAGTGGCAGTGACTGATAAACATGACATTATGTGTATTAGCATTCGAAATCTGAGTTGAATTTGGAACAAAACATTATACTGTGTCTGGCTTTATTTTGCAATAACATGCTTGTTGATGCAATCGACATAAAAAAGTAGCTAAAGTACTTTCAAAAAAGCCATTCATTTTGATTATGCACGGATATGCTGACCAGGCATATATCTAATGCAATAATACTGTAAGCCGTAGAGGCAGAGTGTAATCTACTGTGTCGGTGATGCTATTTACAGTGATAATACACTTTAATTAGACACTAAAGGGCAGCCACCCACACACATGGCTGTGGCGTGATGCATATCATTCAGGTTAGTATATGTGTGGGTGAGTGAGTGCACTATAAAGTTGCATCACTTTTGCAAGGGTATTTCAGTACAAAAATGTGTGTGTTATTTCCTTTCTATGCAAATGAGGCTTTTTATAGACTGTGTTTCACAAAATACTGTTCATAAAAATCTCAGTTTCTCAGCCACAATTAACATTGTGCTATTGCCACCTGCTGAGCAGAAATAAATGTGTATTGGATACACCAGGTTTATATCCAAACCCATTACGCGGTCGAAAACAATTTCAGCATTTTAAAAGAGTCGATTTGGGATTCAACTTTGACTATGGAACTACTATTATCTCATGAAAAAGGCTCATTGTGCCTTTTCAATTGTGTTTCTGTCATTTAAATGAACGTATACAAGTTTAATGATAAAATGTTGTCATTCAATAACGGCAACATAAATTAGCATTTTAGTCACACAGTTTTATTCGGATGTCTGGATCACAGTGGTGGAGTAACACAGTCACAGTAAAGTTTCCAAAGCCCACCATTTAGAGCCCACCTGCAGGGTGGTAACAGCAGCAGATGAATTTCTTTCAGCACTAATTTTTGGGCATGTTTGTGGCTTTTACTGATTTGCATAATTCTTTTAGTAAATAAGATGGCGAAACATTAGGCAACACGTGCAAATACACAGCGCTATTAGCTGGAATAAAATATCCTGTTATGTTAAGCAATGAAAAAAAATAGAAATAAAATGAAATCAAATTAATGAAATGAAAGAGGTTACAATGGGAATAAAACAGAGAGTTTTTTCAAAAACAAACAAACTAAATCGTTTAAATAAAGGGGTTTGGAGTCCAGAAATAAAGAAGGATACAACTAGCTTTTCATTTTTTTATTTCAACCTGTTTTCTTTTCAGCACACCAAACATGTCAATAAAAAATTGTGTTGCTTATCATACGTTATCATATCCTTGCTGCAGACAAAGGCCGTCGTAACCATGGCGATGGACAGTAAGGAGGCTAAGAGTGAGGCACGAGTAGAGGTAACACTATCTGAAGGCCCAGGTAAACAAAAACAGTGTGAGGATCTTTTTGAGGGCCTGTTCTTAAAGTGACAGTGCAGTCAAGAACGCCACATCATTTCACTGAATAACTGCATCAACGACTAGCAGTTATTTTCTATTTTAACACATTATCAGCACTGTCTCTTTAAGAACTGTGTGCTGTGTCTTCAAGTCTTTCTGAGTAAATATTTTGCCCTCTTTTACTCAGTCTTTCTGAGTAAAGGAAATTTCATTCTTTCTCAGCAAGACTGTGTGTGGCATGTTTTATGTTTGAGTAAAACATGTTTGATGAGTATAAATCTATTTTCAGGCAACACAAATAGACTGCTGACCAACTGTGGCTAGTTGGCTAACACAGATGACGTTTTGAAATTACAATAGACCTGGATAGACCTGGAAGATATCATTGTAACTCTAAAAATTGTAACTAAAGTCTTAATATTTAAGACTACTTTTTACTTTATATTTATAAAGATAAATATTAACTTGTTATGTCCACAAATAAACTATTATCAAGCGCCAAGCTGAACAACTGAAAAAAAACGTTATTGTTGAGTTCTGAGTTAAGTTGTAATTCATGATAAATGCTGACATTGTAGCACTGAGGAGTATTTGGGTGTAATGTTGTAAAGTGGGACAGACAAGCTTTTGTTAGAGACTGAGAAAAACAGTCCAGTCTGAGAAAATGTACGTAGCTGTACTGACACTTATAGGTATTTAAAGGACATGTTTGAGTTTATAGTTGTTGTAGTTTGAAGAAGTACTAAAAGGTAGACTGAGGACTTCATAGTGCTGTTTCTCTGAGTGCTGTCCACTCATATCACACGCCTCAACGACTGAGGATGCCTGCAGCACTTTATTGTGGGCCAGAGAAATGGGGTAGCAGCAGTTTTGAGGGGAAGATGACAAGTCAATATGAGAAAGAGAGAGCATGTGATTGTGAGGGCTAAATCCTACAATCTGTCAGCTGTTTTAAATTAAGATTTAAAAGTCACATAAACCTCACTTATCTGTAGTGCCTAATCTTTAAAAAACCCTGTCGTCTTCATTTATTCATTCTGTCTCTAAAATCCAACTATTCCTATTTGTAAATGTAGCTTTGTACACTTTGTTTGTTGGTTCTTAAGGCAAAACGTTAAACTCTCCCTCTCTTTGTAAGTTGCTTTGGATAAAAACATCTGCTGAATGAAAATGTTAGAAAGTACATGTAAATTCACTTTATGAACTCTGGAATGATCATTTAAGACGTCATTATTTCAGCAGGTACCAAATGTCTACTTTCTTTGTTATTGTTCCATTGTGTTTAGAGCAGTCACACGCTTACTGTGTAACTCCACACTCCTTTCCACTTTTAGCCTGTAACAGATACACTCTGTGGTGTAGAGTGGCCCTGTCACACCAGGCATTTCTGCAGGAGCCCCTACAAGCACAAAACAGAGACACATTCTTGTACACTCCTACACATACACACTTAGAAAATATATTCTGGAGGGTCATTCCTTTTATGTGGTACATTTCTGAAAGGAAAAAAAGAAAGAGTATGTCTGGTTTGTAAGTATTTCTATGAAAGGGTGTACTAGACTTAGACTTCCAAGCTAAAGCAATTTTATTGCTTATAATTTGATTATTTAAACAATAAACATGGAAAAAAATTAATCAAAGATAAATGTATGATATTGAATTAAATTTGATAATTTTTATAAATGTTTTGATAACTGATCTGGCTTATAATTTCTTCAGTATTACCTTGTAAAGCAAACAAATGGCACAAAACAAACTAATCATATTGCTAATGTTCTGTGAACAGTGCAACTGTCACACCAAAATGATGTCACTTCCTGGAAAGGATGTCTTTATAGATCTGGGCTTAGAACTATACAATGCTGTGAAACTGTACCAATAATCCTGCATATTAGAGAATGACCCCATCACAGAAGGCTAAAGGATGAAAATATTCATTTTGGCTCCTGATGAGCAAAAGTCTATAACATTTATGAAAGTGCCATAATAAAAACTGCATGATTTAGTCATGTGAAAAAATGTTATTCATTCTGTACATTCATCTCTTTTTGCTTCTAACTGGCTATGGGCTGTTTTCTTAAGACTACTGAATTAGCTATCTAGCTAATTTATCTTGTGATTGTTTTTTGTGATTAGTCACTACCCTATAACCACTTTATATTACAGGTGATCTCATCACATACTGTAAAAACACTTACTCAGCATTTGGCATGTAAATGTTGGCTTGTTTTCTGTTGTTCCATAATGGCTGTTCAATATTATAGGGTATTCAGGTAATTGACATTATTGATTGTTGAAACAGGACATCTTGTCATAATATGATGTTTTAGGACAAGGGTTTCTGTCCAATGTAGTTTATTGACACCATTTTTATTTGCATTTAAACATACATTAAAACATAGTACAAAATACACACAAACACTTTCCTACATAGAGTACATCATACATTTAAACACAGATGCAAAATGTTAGCATTGTGCATCTGATTATCTGAATGTTAGCATTRTKCAAATGATTATTTATTATTCTTGTCACCCTTTTGACCCCACATTTTACCAGAGCGGCGGCGACAGGCCAAATTCCAGCCTTTCCGTCGTCTGTTTGGGAAGAAGAAAAGAAAAGAGGCAGAGCGTGGGTTTGAGGGATTGGAACTTAAGCCTAGCCATTCCACTGATGATGTTTGCAATGGGGTGGTCTCAGATAACCAAGAGAACGATTTACAACTAAGGTAAAACCCTGATATCTTTTTATGACCAGTTTACTTGGCGAGTGTCTGTTGTGTGTAATTATATACAGAATTAATGTAACTGTTTTATTTTATTGTATGTAGTACGAGCCATGTACAATCTGATTAATAAATAGTTCATTAATATTTATTCTGATGTACCATATTGTGAAAATTGCCTGAAACTGTCATTAGAAAAAATATATATAGTTATCATCTATGAGACTAGGTGAACTCTTGGGTATAAACTAAGTGGTGAAGATTTTATAAACCTTAAAGATATAAAAATGAGTTATTTCTGGGCATATGTGGCATATGAGGAGCATAGAAGTTGAGTTGATAAATTTTGCATTAAAAACATTTGCCGGAATGCTTTAATTTACAAAGCTTGTTTACATCCATCTTCACAGGGAGTCGAACACTCTTGGGTCTCGAGCTTTTTCACATGAGAGTGTTTTTATCCCTGAGGACTCAGAGAAGGCATATCCAGGCCAGACAATGTCCCAGGAGAACGTTTCAGACAAAGTCAGGAACATTCAGGTAAGGCGGTTTAAACAGTATTATCAAAGGTGTATTTATGGCCTGCTCCAAGTCCGATGATCCGATGTTAAAACTGCAATATGTAACTTTTGCCTCTTTATCAACATTCTGTTAAAACAGAAAAATGTAACATTTTTCATATGCTAAAGTGAAACAAAGCCAAACTGACATTTTTTTTAACAAAATCTGACCAAACAGCTCAAAATATACATCATTATAAACTTACTGTTGCAAATCAGGGTATGGATAACCTTTGAGAAATCAAAGTTTTGTTACTACAAAACATGGCCTAAATAAAAAGAATGAATGTAAATTAATATAATAAAACAAAATTTAGGTTGGTATATTTAGAACATTATTTGCTGATTTTTTACTAATGCTAAAGCAAAATCACATTTTTGTACTTGACTCTTAAGAAAGTCACTCAGAAAAAACTTGCTTTATTCTCAAAGTGCTTTATTTTGTTAACAGAGACAAATAGGACATAATATCAAGTTTGGTCAGAGACCCCCTTCACTTAGAAAGAGTGAGGGAGACGAAGGTAGCTCAGATGAAGAAGAGGTACCACAAAGTCCACTGACGGTTCTCGCTCAGGTAGAGAGTGCACCACCAGAGGCCGAAGCAAAGGAAAAGGTACATTTTTATTAAAAATTATACATTCTTTACATAGTCAAATTGCCCTTCTGTGTTATTTCAGTTGGATTATAACATCAATACAATTACCTGTATAAAAATGTATTTCACAAAGGCCTAAAAAACAAAGCTACTATACACAATTTACAATATACATTTCATATACAATTTCATTTCAATGTTACTTTTTTACATACACACTGTTTTCTGGATATTACTAGAACCAACTTAACTACAAGACATTGTTATTTGCTGACCACGTTGTATGATTCCATATACATATAACTTGCTTTATATTGCTGTTTATTATTGTCACAGCTTCAATTATTTGTTTTCTTTATAATTAGGCTGTCAGCCATGACATGTCCCAGCACAAAACTCCAGTCAAATCCCCCCGTACTAAGCGCCCACCTCCCCCTGGTACGATTGAGTCCATCAACCTAGACGCTTTCCCTCAGCTTGTCCCACGCCTGGACAACACCGCTGCCAAACACAAAATGTCAGTCAAACCCAAGAACCAGAGGGTGTCTCGCAAACATCGAAGGTTCACACAGGTAAATACAGTGATACAGTGCATTGACTATTTGATTAGTTTTTACATATGAATTTATTTTAAAGGAAACTTATTTTTAGATATCATTGAATATATTTCAGGATTTTTATGAGGTGGATCTCTCTGAGATGCAAGAGGAAGCGGAAAAACATGAAGTATTTGATTTGTCAAGAGAAGACATTATCCACAGGAGTAAAGAAGATTATGAGCCCACTGAGAAATCCATAAGGAAGAGACTTCAAGAGGAGAGACTAGAACATCTTGAGCTTCAGAGGAGGGAACAAGAGGAGGACAGAAAGAGGGAGGAACACAGAAGAAGAATTGAGGAGCAGAGACTAGAACAAGAACTGATACGAAAGGAAGAGGAGAAGAAGCAACAAGAAGAAAAGGAGAGAAAAGCATGGGAAGAGGAAGAAAGGAGGAAAGAAGAGGAAATGCTGAGATTAAGGCAGGAGGAAGAAAGGAGGGAAGAGGAAAGGATAAGGAAAGAGGAAGAAAAAAGAAGAGCAGAGGAAGAGAGAAGACAGCAAAAACTGAAGGAAGAGGAAAGAAAAAGGGAGCTGGAGGAGAAAAGGAGAAAGGAGCAGGAGGCAGCAGCAGCAGCAGAAAAGCGTAGGATTCAGGAGGAAAAACAACAGAGAGAAGAAGAGCATCGACTCCGTGAAGAAGCACGACTTCAACAGGAAAAGGAGGCTGAAAAAGAGAAAAAGATGGAGGACGCAAGAAAGAATCGACAGCAGGAAGAGAAAGCTGAGGAGCAGACAAAAGCCACTGACTCAGAGTGGAAAAGAAAAGCAGAGGAACTGCGATGGAGAGAGATGGAGGAGAGACAGAGACCATTCACTTTCAAAGTGTCCTCAGGCGAGAAACAGATACTCTTCCAGAAGGTCAACCTCACCCCTGTTACTCCAGGAAATAGCCAACAGGGTGAGACAACATCTGAAACCAGAGAGGGAGCCAAAACGTCTTCACCAGGAAGCACTGAATCACCAACTCTATCTTCATCTCTTTATGTCCCTCATACTGCCATTCTTGTGACAGGAGCCCAGCTTTGTGGAACTGCAGTCAATCTCGATCAGATCAAGGACACAGCCTGCAAATCCCTTCTTGGTCTTTCTGAGGGAAAGAAAGCCATGGGTACTCCACCAACCAAGAGCAAAACATCTCCAGATCGTAAATCTGGAAAAACCAAATCTTTATATGAGTCTTCCTTATCTACAGATAAATCCAGTGCTGCTGTACTGGCGGAATGGGCAAGTATCCGATCCAAAATTTTAAAAGGTGCTGAAGAGGGAAAATATCCTGAATACTCAGATCAGAGTCACAAGCAACCCCAGAGCAGACCAGTAAGTGAGGATCTAAATACAGTGCCATTCTCTCACGCCAACCTCAGGAAAACAATGTCAGCCAGTGCTAAGTTTTCCATTACCCCAGCTAGAAAGAAATTTGCTGATTCTAACAGGAACTCAGAGGTTATTAGTCAGGAAGACAAAGAAGGTCGGAAAATAGAATCAGAATCCACAGAAACTACTATCCAAAAAGCAGAGTTACCTTCTTCAGGTACCAAGATCCATAGCAGGGGAAGCAAGGCTGTCCGCATTGCAGATAGTGCTGAAGAATGCATGTTTGCCAAAGACTTCCCATCCTTTCTTGTTCCCAGTCCACCACATGGATCTCCCAAATCACACAAATCTGAGATTGGGTCTCCAACTAAGGCAGAATCAGATGCAAAGGATGAAGGAGATCAGAAGGATCCGAGTGGTTATGAGCGGCCCTCACCTTTTGGAATCAAGTTGAGAAGAACCAACTACTCCCTTCGTTTTCATAATGAACAATCTGCAGAGAAGAGGAAGAAAAGGTACAGTGCAGGTGACAATTTTGAAGGGATTCCAGTGCCTCTAACATCCATTGACCAAGACTCAGACACATCTACACTTTCTGAAAAGTCAAGTCCTGCTTCCCCACAACAAGAGAGTGCTGGATTCCAAACCACTGCAACATCCAGTAAGGAATCACAAAACAAATTTGGTAGAAGTACCCTTCCTTCACCCAATGAAGGGAATAACATTGGCCCCAAACCTCCACTTTACCAAAAACCAGCAACATCCCCCAAACCCTCTGAAGGTGCCACACCTCCACCTTCTCCTTTCCCAAAACCTGGCAGAAGGAATTCGGGGGATATGATTTCCCAAACAACAGCGGAAGCAGAACAAGTAGCGGCTGAGCAGAGCAGTGCCCGTAAGGAAGATGTTTCAGCATCTGTATCGTCCCAAAGAAATGGACAAGGAGAGGATGAGCTTAAAGAGAAGAAATCATTTTTTCCATCTATCAGCATCCCATGGAGAGAAAAAACAGATCGCAGAACTGAACTCATTAAAAAAGGTTTGTAAAATGCAAACACTGCAGAGCTATACCTACAACAGTTTTACATTATTACATTCAAAGGCAGAAGTCTGTTGATGTGTTTTCCAAATGATTATTATGGGCTTTATTGTTCTGCCCCCAATCCTACAATAAGCACAATATAATTTACACAATTAAATCAACCTAACCTGCCTTACAAACACCATTTAAACTTTTCGGCAGACAATTTCAGCCATTTGTGGAACTTTATTTTAAGAAATATAAAACTAAACCAAAATAAAGCATGGCTCTAAAACCTGACACATTTTAAATTCCTTATTATTTTACAGAAAAACCCTCTCTACAAAGCAGACACTCCCTGGACAGCTCACGGACACAGGAGAAAGAGACGGGACCACTGTGGATCACTCTGGCACTACAGAAACAAAAAGGTTTCAGGGAGCAACAGCAGAATCGAGAGGAAAAGAGGAACCAGAGAGAAGCTAAACTGGCTGAGAAACAGGCTAGAGACAGAGAAAACGTATGTATATATTACAACACTGTTACATTAATGACCCACCTGACTATTTAGTAGTTGCAGGTGGAGAAAAAATGTTGTTCATGTTTAAAGGTTGGAATGGTCAGTCCCACAGAGGATAAAGGCAATGACACTTCCAGCACCCCAAAGCCTCAAACAGCACATGAACACAAGAGACCAGACACACTCCTGGCCCGCTTTGAGCGTCGAGACAACTTGAAAAAGGCCAATACCTTACCCAGTTCAGTCACAGGTGAAAATTGCCATTTAATTGTTGTTTTTTGAATAGCTTATGCCTTTACTAGCTCTATAAGAGCTCTTTGCTAGAGCTATTGCAGCTCTCAGGTCTTCCATTTAATACAACTGAGATGGCTAACAAGTGTTAAAAAAGCAACAGGCTTCAAAACCGCAACTAACAATATGAGCTCATTTGTATACAACAATTACACCTCAACAAGATATAAAATATACTGTTTTTTTTTTATGTTGACAGTTGAAATAACAGACTCAACACCCTCTCCGCCAGCGACCAAGGATGTGACAAAGCGCTTCCCTCCCGGTGACAGTACCCAGGTTTCCACAGAACCTGCCTGGCTCGCCTTAGCCAAGCGCAAAGCCAAGGCCTGGAGCGACTGCCCACAGATCATCAAGTGATCAAATCCCTTTGACCCAGTGATAAAAGCAAATAAATCTGATCTACATGCACATCTGTTAGGTCAATGCACCACAGCTCACGAATAACAGCATGCTGACATTTTACCTTAAAATTATACAAATTACAAGCAATCAGGCATTTCCTAACAATTGGTATTTAAGTTTTAAAAACATATTGCCATAATGACGAAACATTGTGCCTACATACAGATTTGTTTTAAATTCAGATGGATCAGAGTAAGATAAAACACTATCTCCAAAAGCCAAAAGTCATATTTCTGTTTTTTAGTAAATACAAACTTTGTATTAATAAGCAACAGCACATTTAAACTTTCCTGCCGCAGTCAATGCATAAACCCCTTAAACCTTTGTCAGCAGTTACAGCCGATCATATCTGAAAGTTAAAACGAATAGAAATTCATCAGTGTAGATACACAATGCATGTCAAACCATTGGTTCTGGCTTTTACTAAAACAATATAAATGGTTCACATTCAATACAACTTAAAACATTTAAAAAGAAAAAGGCAATATGCTGGTGACAGTTCTGGGAAGTATTTCAAGGGCTAATAATAACAAGACATTTGGTAAAACCTTGAGAATTCTCTTCACTCCCACAAACGTGTACATCAAAACGAAAAAGTTTTGTGTTGTTTCTTTAAGGTTTGGCAACCATGTATGACGTAATTACTGAAATACCTTGTCGGCACTAAACTTGTTGATGGACAGACTTCTTTTAACTTATATTTGATATCCTGGTTTAAGATATCTTAAGCCACGATCTTAAGATCTTCACTGTGTCCGTGACAACTGTGAGTACTATCAGTTTAACTTGATAAAAACCATCACGATTAGAAAGTGTCAACTTTGTTTACTCATGTAATTAACTAACAGATTTTTTCCTCCACTAAGTTTCCATGACACTGTAGTTTATATGCACTTGAGCCGTACGGTCAATTGACAACAGATTGACTTCTTGCAGCACCAAAACCCGCCTGTTTCCGTAGAGTTGGTTGCCTGGGAACACAAACTTCCTGCTTGCTGTAACATAAACAATGCTGTCCTGGCGTAGCGTGTGCTAGCATCTCAACCGCTAATTAGCAAACCTGTGACATGGCTAAGTAATGGGAGATCAGTGTTTCAGAAGCAGAAGAAGAGATCTAGCCAATGAGTGTTTCCAATAAATGAATGGACTATTAGGGGAGACAACCTATATTTTTGAATACGGCAGCTAACCCCAGATTGCTCCATAGGGACGTCACTAAACGTAAAGCTGTACTTGAAGGTAAACTGTATTAAAAGCGTCTGCTAAGCTATGTACATTACTAGATGGAAGCCTTGATCTCTCAGCAAAGCCACTGACCCCACCGTCTAATGTAATGTTGTATGTATGTAATGTATGTAGGTATGTATGTACAGTATGTATAGAAGTGTAATGAAATGGACTGTATTCTTACGGAGATCTTCTGAACTGCAGTCGCGCCGCTTTGTTTTTACATTGGTCGTGTGCAATAGTGTAGCGTAAACAGTGTCGTATGTGATATGAACAAACAGTTTGTTGATAATTGCACTTTTTTTGTTTTACTTTAGAAATATCCATTAATGAAAAAGTGATGCAGATGTTACGAAATATGTAGAGAAAATTAAAAGGGAGGTGTTTGAACTCTCCAAATTGTAATTCTATTTTTTTTACTCAAAACACTTGAGCAAAACACTTAATAGCATTATTACCAGGAAAACACTTAATAGCATTATTACCAGGATTTGTTTACATAATGCAGATGGACACGAATTTTACATACATGTAAAAATAAATTAAACCAGGGCTTGTAATTCGGATTAATTATTGTTTGGTCAGTTCTAGACAGTAAACATAATCATTACGACATCCAACCACTATAGTTTGACCCCATACAACAGGAGAGGAAAACAGTTCTCCAGGCAAAGACAGGAATGCCTTTAACATCCCTGTTTCTCCATCTATAATCCACACTTTCCCATCTGTAGAGCACACGGCTGCAAGCGTTCCGAAACCCCATGCCGTGCCATCAAACACAAATGGAGCGGAGAACACTTTACCTGAGGTCTGAAACTTCCATAGTAAAGTTCCATTAGCAGCACTTAAACAGTAAACATGACCATCATGTGACCCACATGTGACCGTTTGATTGGCTAATGGCGGCGTTGATGTGCTACTGCGGGGGGTTTTGGAAACCAACGGACAATCTTTTAGGGGTGTCAATAAAGAAATGCATGGCGACGAGAAGATCGGTCCATTAGTGGGAAAGTCCCATAACTGCAAAAGATTGGGACAAATGAAAAGATTTAAAGCAACTATGGTATCCCATAATGCAATTCAAGCCAACTTTAAAATAAATGTTCATACTCTCACCATCGCTGTGTCCATAAGAATATTAATTATTGTAAAAAAAACTACTGGAGCTATAATTGTACTAAAATACAACTAAAGCTTTTTACGACTCTTAGGCTGTGTGTTATTTTTTAGTCTCACCTTGTCTCCAGAATGGCTTATTCCAAGAATATGTCCATTCACTGAACCAATGACAACACATAAATCAGAGCAGTATGGAGACGAGAAAAAAGGAAGACCGCTGGAATACGTCCACAAGACTGTTCCACTGTCCTGCACAACAAACAATGATTAACAATTATTCTTCCTTAACACAAATGTTCGCTTTCAAACCTCTGAGGCCTACAGTACTAAATCCTTTCCTAATGAGAAACTAAACTTAACACTTGAAAAAGTTGTATTAAGTTAAAGTTAAGTTTTAAGGAGTTATAACAGAAGATGGTTAGTTAGTGTTTACTCTAGGAAAGAAGGTAAACCGTTTACTTACCGGATTAAGACAGTGGAGATCCCCTCTCAAAGTACTACAGTATAACTGTCTGGAAGACATGTGTAAACAGGGGGAGGAAAATATTGCACCGCCACCACAGTAATGCTGCCATATACACGTCTTCACCTTGGGACAAACATCACATATACAACACAGTTGATTAAATATACATTGTAGAACTGCCGAGATACACATATGTGTTTGATTTCCCCTGTAGCTTACCAGTGGGTCTAATGCATATATATATCCATCATGGGACCCTGCTAAAACCAGCCCAGTTTTAGGGTCTACGGTGGGAGAACTTTTTACCACGTCTCCCATCTCGAACGTCCAGAAAGTGTCTCCACAGGCAACATCCAGGAAATACAGCTGTCTGTCATAGCAGCCTTAGAAATGGGTTTAACAAACGGGTTTACGTGTGTATACAAAGTACCAGTTTAAACTGCGTCAATTAAGACAAAGAGATTAATTACTATTAATTTTAACAAAATTAAGTAACACAAGTAGTTACAAGCTTATTTCATGTTAGTTTACTTCGATCACATTTATTTATTTATTCAAAAGCCAGATGCTTTTATCCAAATCAACCTAATATTAGGAAATATTCTACATTGTTATTTGGCCAAGGAGTCAATAATAAAGCTTACAGCATTCAAGACTAAGTTTTCAAGCAGGAACAGTTTAAATTACCAGGTACAGACCTACTGCCACAAGGGTCCCACATTTTGAGATAACAGCAGAGGACTCCAGCCGATCTCCAAGGATACGTTCCCAGACGATCTCTCCGTTGGTCAGGTTGAGAGCCTGCAGTCTGTGTGAATGAGACCCAATAAACACTGTAGTTCTCTCAGGAGCCACCAGCAGCACCGGAGAGGCATCCACACACCTGCCCGTGTCTGAACTCCAGAGAACTCTGAGGCCAAGCTGAGGAACATCTGAAGAACCTTCAGAACCTTCTCCAGAACTTTTCTCAGTTTCAGTAACTTCAGTTCTCACTTCTTTAGTAACTTCATTGTCTCTTGTGTTTTGCCCCCAATCAATAACCTCCCCAGCCCGCCTCACAACTACAAATCCCATAGTCCTCTCTGAGGGAACTACAAAACCCACTGTGCTTTGAGTGACATCCACTGTAGTCACATCCTTGTGTTGTCTTTTGGGTGAAATCTCAGCCCTAGAATCTTCATGCATTCTCTTCTTTGATGGTTGGATAACATTGTTATGTGTTTCCGTCATTATGTGACCAAGTACATCTAAGAAGGAGCCATCTAATATCACCTCCAGCAGGCCAACAGGGGTTGTCCTCATGGTCGCAGTGATCTCATCATGTAGACGAAGGGCCTGAAGTGAATCTCCTCCGCTTAACATGAAGTGTGCATCTTCCTCAATTACCACATCATTAGCCAGACCAATACACTCCTAACAACCACAAAGACCTCCGCAATCAATAAAGGCATAACTTAAAGATAAATAAAAAATACCCTCACCCTCAAGATACTTCAAACCTGTAAATAATTCTTTGTTCTGCTAAACAATGGAGGAAAAGATTTTAAAGAATGTTTATATTGAAACAGTTTTGGGGCACCATTGACTTCCATAGTATTATTTTTCCTTCTATGGAAGTCAATAGTGCCAAAACTGTTCGATTAACATTGTTCAAAATATGAAAGAAATTTAAACAGGTTTGGGATAACTTGAGGGTGAATAAATGGTGACAGGACTTGTTATTTTTCTGTAAACTATCCCCTACTAAGGCAGCCAACCTATACAAATAATCAGATAATGAAACAATGTGTGAATTCGGTTTATACCTTCCAGAGGGTCTGTAGTTTCAGTCTCACAGTTTCAGAGTTTTTTTTCTGCACAGTCTCTTTATTTGTGTCTTTGTCTTGTTTTTGTGTCTCATACGTCCTCATCAACTCATCCACTGCTACTTTACCTAAAAATAAATGCAGGAAGAATATAAAACAGTTTATATAAAACCTCTGAAACAACATCTGAACAAATTAGATCGAAAGAATAAATATATTTAAAGAAGCAGTTTAAACAATTAAAGTTGTATCATTCTTTACACAAATTTGAAACGGCTTTCATTTTTGGGTTAACTGTCTCTTTCAATGGCCTCTTTAAACTGTTTCTTTAAATTGAGATGCACACTTGCCATGAGAAGTAAGCGGAAGTGCAGGAATGAACAATATTGTGTCTGGAACGCTGTGACTGGCCAAAACCTGCGACAACTCTCGACGAATGTCTCCTTCAATAACTCTGACTGAGGGGTCAACAGAGTTCCGTGTAACATCTACATCAGCGAGGTCTTCAGTGGACTCTGTAGAATGTTCTTCATGAACGTCAGAGGAAAAAGATGAAAGGTCTCTTATCTGACCTGATGTGAGGACTATAAATGCCATCAACCTGCTATCTTCACTCAGACTCACAGCACAGGCCTCCACCTGAGGTAAATTTTCAATGGTCTGAGAACAGAAGGAAATAAATAAAGCCATGATTCTACTTATACCTTTCAATAATCTCAGGATTTATTGGCGATAACTGTGCAGTACTCACCCGCTGCAAGGCATCTAGATGAACTCTCTGACCAAAGCGTTTGACAAGCCGATCTTTTCTGCCTAGAAAATACAGCTGGGAATTTTTAACCTGCACCCAGTCACCGGTAGCTCGCATTGTTCCCCTGACTGCAGTTTTCTCGTCGTCTAGCAGACACACTCTCTCCTGGCCACCTGAATTGACAAATACACAAACACACACTGTTTGGAAAAAAACAAGAAAAAATAGACTACAAGAAAAATATTTTAAAATGTCGTAAACAGCACAAGATCCCAAAGTAATTCAATCTATGCACCTATAATAAAGAGATAAGTCTTCTGTTCTAATTCTATTGTCTAGTGACTTGTTTTTAGATGTTGTACTTTACCAATGAAGACTTGTCCTTCTCCATCAGTGACAAGACATCCCCTCTCGTCTCTTACTTCCATTACAGTGTCCAGCATGGGGTCCCCAAGGGGCACAGGTACATCAGCACTGTTATATGACACACATGTAAATATGCAACAACTTATAAAACTAAATACTGTGTTAAATGGTGTTTAGCATTAAGTTAGTGTCTCTCCAACACAAAGCTGTGACGTTATATAATAATATTCTCTATAGACGACTGTCACTGTTTATATGGTGACTATATTTTTTTAAAACATTTATATGATGTTTTCTAGTAATATGGCATAATACAGACACAGTATTATAAAAAGGTTTCAAAGATTGATCAAACATCACAGGTGGCTACTGTTAGCAAAATGTTTTGAAAGTAACAACTATTTACAATTAGACTACATTTATAATTCATTGTGAATTAATGATTCAATCAAATTGGCTTTTTCTGTACCTACATCAATGATGTCATAAAAACTATTGAAAATATAGTGTTATGATTGGTTCATGATAATATATATATATATATATATATATATATGGTTAGAGGTTGGGCACCACTTACATGTCATCTGAACTAAGGAGTGTGTCTGGGACTCTGTACCAGCTTGCCCAGCAAGATACTTCAGTGGTGCCATAAAGATTATAAACGTGTGTCCTATTGCCTTTCTGCCTCCAGCTCTTTAAAAGGCTTAGAGATGGACACGGCTCTCCCCCAAATGCCAACAACCTTAAAGATGACTTTGCACTAAGCACCTCCCCCTGCAGGACACGCCTTCCAAAACGCCTCACAAGAGTGGGAGTGGCCTAAAATAAAGAGAGTGAAACTGAATTTTGTGTGATGCATAATGTGCTAAATATATATATATATATATATAATGAAATGCATTCTCTTGCCTGTAAGACTGTTGTCACGTTTCGTTTAAACAGTACGTGCGCAAGCCTGCGTGGCATTTTTTTAACAGCAGATGGGACAATAAGGAGACATGCTCCAGTAGACAGAGCCAAAAACATCTCGACCACAGAGGGGTCAAAAGTTAATGGAGAAGAAAGGAACACAACATCATCTTCTGTCATCTTAAACACAGATCTGTGGAAAAACATTATATAACACATACTTTACAAGCCTTATGTGAAACAAATAACGTGTAACTATACACAAACAAGCAATAGAAAGTAGTTTGTCTACTACCTACCGTAGATGTATTATGTTAGGCACAATACATGCATGGGGGACTTTCACTATCTTAGGAAGACCCGTTGTTCCAGATGTGTGCAAAATATAAGCCAAATGCTCCCTCTGGTGGACGTCTTTGGTAACAGCAGAGCTGGAATACTGCAGTTCTGTCCCAGTTAGTTTAACGTTTCCAACCTGGTCTCTTTTTAACTTCAGCAGAGTGAGCTTAAGTGAGGACAGTGTTGCACATAGTGTTATGGATAGCAGGTTGGAAAAGGCACTCTGGAATTGCTGTTGGTTTAACAGAAACAGGCATTAATAACGCAGCAAGCGTATTTGATATTTATTATTATGATATGCTAATTTTAATCGTCTAAGTCAGTGGGAAAAGTGTCTAAACCCACATGAAGCAGATCAGTCTGTATTAAGCAGTAGTTCAGCTCGCAACTGTCCATCATTCTCAGGATGTACAGAGATGGCGAGGTGGGATCCAGGGGGACATATGCAGCATTAAACTGCAGAACACTGTTCAGACAGGAAAACATTTCAATAGCTTGATCTGAACAATAAACGCTCTTTGATAAGGGGAACACTTATCCATATTTACTTAAAAGCCACTAACAAATTTAACTATGGTTTAATGAAAGTATAACTATAATCATTATAGTGTATTAAGTGTAAGAGCCATGGTGAAACAGTGGTCAAATAAACACTGGTTAGTAGTTACCGATGGGAAAATAACGTTTAACGAGCACAACAGAGCACTGCGCAAAATGACACAAAAATAAACTGTACCCCATAATCCAGACAGGAAGGAAGACATCTGCATGGCAGAATAGCCCTATAGCACCATCATGTTTCTGAACAGCGACGCGTAACTGTTCAGTCAATTCATTCGCAAGAGAAATAAGCTCATTATATGTCAATGAGATACGGGCTGAAATGCTGCTGTCAAACGTGACAGCCGTTTTATTGCCACGCGTGAGCGCTGCCTCGACCACCAATTCATGAAGTAGTTGCCCTGCCATTATCTATGCCTAAAAATTATGTTGACATAGTTTATTAATTTGTAAAATACAGCGTACATCTCACGACCATCTTTCAGCGTACGAGCCTCCCTTTCCACGCTCGATGAACGGCGCGGTAATATGACGATTTAGTGACGCTTGAGAAAATTGTCCAATCACAGCTCGAGTTTTTACTACGGAGAAATTTGAAAGTTCTGCTAAGCTGCTGTGAACGGAGTGCGCAATATTCGAGTTTATGTGGGTTTTATTATATTAGTTTGCAATGGATTTCAAATATAACATGCCTGCAAATCCTTCATATGGAGATCAGTTCAAGAAAAATAACGATGCGTTTAGAAACACGATGGAATCTATTTTTCAGAAGGTACGTGGTGGTTATACGAACGTTAGCTTTGCATATATTTTACCACCTTCTGTGTATATACTATTAAATAGCATGTGCCTTAAAACGTTGATGTTTTAAAAAAACATGTTTATGTATGCAGTATTCCAATATAAATGATCCTGGAATTGATGTCTGTCTGAAAACAATGACGTGCAGGACTCGAAAAGGTACTTAAAATATTGAAAACTGTTATCTAGCAATTCTACCCGTTCAGTTACACGTATTCTTATAAAAAAACATATGTTAAAAACATATTCTTATGTTTTGTGACATTACACACACTTTCTGATTGATGTGGCTGACTTTCTGTGTATTATAACTGCAGGTCCGGTGCCTATAGAAAGTGTAGATGGAGAACGTGAACTGGAGAGCTTAAAGGTGAAACAGGCAGTTTTTATCGCTAATGTCCCTTATCAAATATTAAATAAACCCAGCAATGTTGTTTACGTTTTAATCAAAAATGTAAGACATTATTTACTAATGCATTGTTTTGAAATATAACAATTACATGAACAAATACATTATGTCTGTATTGATGTTTATAGTAGCAATTGTGGTCGTTAGTACATGAGTATTCATGTCCTAAGATATATGTATGCATTTGTAATGTACCCATGGTAGCATTTAACTTTTTCTACGTATGCAGACTAGAGTCAAAGCAAACCAGTCGTTCAGGGGTAAGAAACCTTTTAAGAACCCTTTTGCATTTTGTTATTATATTGATTATGTTATAGTTATGCAGCCAAAATTTGTTTAACCTCTGATTTTGTATTTTTAGAGTCGGAAGACCAGGAGAACGACGAGGTAGTTATTAGAAAAGTGTGTTCATAAAGGGAACCCCTATGTTTGCACGACAATTATTCTGATATATATTTTATTTTCCAGCCAATGGATTTGTCAGGTATCACTGAGGATGATGGTGTCTACTCTAACCAGAATGAAAACAATGGAAATCAGTGTAAGTAATAATGATTGTACAATACAGTTTATATGAGTGTCAAAGATCCATTAGACAAACCTATTAAGGGTCACTAATAATCCATACAAACTGGTATATATTTAATGTATGTAAGCCTTTAAAATGGGAATTAAATGGTGTGTTTCTTCAGTAAATATATAAAACAAGTACATTATTATTAAGACATCAAAATAAAGCTTTTGTGTCTTCATTTCCTAAGGGGATGATGGTGACTCGCTCCAGCATTCTATGAATGGGATAAATTCATCTATTAGCTGCCTGTGGGGGGTGACCTCTCAGCCCGAGGAAGAGGATGAAGAACTGGAGAAAACATTGAGCAGTCATGGCAGTACCCTCCTGGATGTCTATCCGGGGATGCTCAGTCAGATCGGTGAGGCATACCGGCGACAGCACGTGACCGATACAGCCAGGGCTGTGCTGCAGAAGTACCGCCGCAAACAGCGGCAAACTGGCCAGTCGAACCCTCACAGCGCTTCCTTGAAGAACAGGATGCTGAACAGGACAACGGAGATCTTGTATAGCAAACAAAGTCCGGTTCGAAAAAACGTGAGCAGCTTTATCGACCACGGCAGCAAATTTCAGAACTTGTTTCAGACTAACCTGAAATCTTCACCCTTCAAACGTGCATCGAGTGAGGCCAGTGGCTGTTTTTACTCGCCCAGGAGGGACAACGCTGACCTGAGCGGGGTGTCAAATGAGTCTCCCTGGACTGAAGTGCATTTAGACAGGAAGTCAGAACAAATGCCTGCTCGTGTGATTGACTTTTCCACACCTCCTCAGTCTGATTCTCCCTCCCTGAGTGATGAATCTCCTGATCTGAACCAAACTTATGACATTGGACCAACTGTTTTGTCTACATCCCGTGCTGTTCAAGCCTCATTGGTCTCCACCTGTCCACAACCAGTGTGGGGCTCACCAGGCAGATCAGCTAAAGTTCAGCCTCTTATTGAACAAAGAGGAATGTCAATCACACCCCGGTCCTTTAATCAGCAGCCAGCCCAGTTCTTATTGGATAAAGATGACTTCAGGGACCGCCTACACTCCTCCACCGGCTCTCCACAGCGTTTTCTCGGTTCTTTCTCTCCTAGTAGAAAAAGCACCTTCAGACCCACATCAGTGCTGAGAATGGAACTACAACAGTCAAAAGCAATACAAAGTCCAGAAAAACGACCTCCTCTCTGCTATCAGGCTCGTTCTGAAATGCACAAATCTCCTTATGGTGGAAAGGAGGTGGTGATGTCATCACCTCGACGTTCCCTTTACCATCGTCTGGAACATCAGCAAAGTCTTTCCATGGCTGAAAGGCAATCCCAGATCAGTCCCAGACTGTCTAAACCTTCTTTGTTGGGTCCACTAACCAAGTCAACTAACTTGGTAAAGCACGACTCATCCAGTCGACCCCAGATTGATGCAGAGTTCCGAAAGCTCTATCACCACTTCATCTGTCACGGAACGTCATCTCCATGCCCTTCCTCCCACTGTCACCTGTGCCAGAGGCAGCCGAAGGGGGCGCCCCAAAGCCCTGGATTTTCCTCCTCCAGCATGTCGGCTCTGGCTCTAACACCCTTGAAGGCCACGCTGAAGAAACGTCGTCGTCTGCCTGAAGTGGAAGAGTCGCTTCGATTCAAACGTTTTCGAGAGAGCCGTTCCCCCATTAAACATCTCCAGGTCTTGCCACGTCAACTGAAGGATGGATACATGACCTCTTCCATGGCAGAACCTAGTGAAGATCAGCACACTTGGGAAAGGGCCATCCTGCTGCAGTGTCCCAGTCCCCAGTTCCTCAGAGGTACCGGAAACCTCAGAAGAATCAGGGAGTCCAAATTAAGCATGCAGGTTTACCCAACTGCTTCATCTTGGGTAAGAGCTTTATTGGTGTGACTATTACACTGTATTTACATGTTGAATTTGATTTGCATAATACAGTAAACTGGCTATTTTCTTCTACCTTTACAGAAAGATATTCCAAGCAGAGTCTATGCAGTGAAAGGTTTGTAGCCCAATGTTTACTTGTTGAAAATAATACCTTCATTTTTCTTATAATCCACTTCATTATAATCCACTTCATGACATGACAATCCACTGATGACACTGAATGTGTTACATATGGATGTCACAAAATGTGAGGTCACCAAGTCTTTGTTTTCTCTTAACAGCTGAGTCACCTATGAGACATTTTAATCAGGGTGTGACCCCACTGTCTCCAAGGTAATTCCAACAATCACATTCAATCACATATTAATGAATTGCTTGTGCCTTGCGAAAAATTGATGCCTTTGAATGCTCAAGTCATTTATATAAGAGTTTGGGTATCATTTTGTCATAGTTACACAATGACAAGCAGACATGTAATACTAGATCTTCTTTAACTTGGTTCATGTTTATTTATGCCTTTGTTAAACTATATATTTTATCATTTAAAACAAAAACTTAGGAATGGGACAAAGAATGTCACATTCAAACCTGTCTCTTTGCCTTACCAACATTGACAATAATTAACTTGTTAATGCTAACTAATGCTAACATTTTATTTAGCCTTTGGAGTGTTTGTCACTTTTACTAAATGACTGTTTGTTTTCCCCAGTTTTTCAAGGAGGCGGCTCCAGTATAGTCTTCTGCAGTGACTGAATTTCCCAGTGTAAATTTGTCTTTCCTGTTTGGGGTTAAACATAGACTTTCATTGTTAATACTGCATCACTATAGAAAATACAGGTTGTGATATCAACCCAATCGATGCATGGTTTTAATATCCTTGATCTGCTGCTTATTAAATTGTCAGTTTTTTGTTTTATGTATGTGTAAATGCATGTTTAATGTGTGTTATTTTTATTCGTAAACAACTTTTCCATCATTTTTAAAGTTCCATCTGTTCTAATATTTTAATAAAACCCAACCCTTTTGTAACATATTTCTGTCAACATTTGGTGCATACGCACTGACTAATTGTATGTTTGGAAATAAAGAATTCAGACAGTGTTCAAACAAACGTTTAATAAACATGTTTCACAAACAGATTTTAATTTTTGTGCGACAGGACAATCTTTTCTGTGGTCTTACTGCTAAAGCTTATACAAAACTGACACAAATAACACTATTCACATTATTATGAATTGTAGTGTCAAGTAAAGAAATTGCCATCTTAAACTAGCATTCTCAAATCAAACAGTGGTAGCAATGCTAGCATGAAGCTCTTAATGCTCTAAATGTTGGAAAAAAGGTCTTTTTGGCTAGCATGAAGCAGCTTTTATATTAATGGAGGACTACACAGGATCTATGGTGGCCTGAAGTCACCACTCCAGCTCCACTGGGTATTTGCCTGTGAGGCAGGCTGTGCAGTGGCCGACTCTGCTAGCCTTTGTACTTGAATTGATCATCTTGTCTTTATCATGTGACTCTATGCCACCTTGAACAGCAGACACCAGGCCTTCAACAGACAGGTAACGTACACTTGCAGCACCTGTTAAAAGCAAAAACAGCTACATCAGTGTGTCACATTCTGAGGAACCCTTGTAGTCAAAACAGACCAGTTAAAGAACATAGTAATTAGTAATTACAAATCGGATTAGTACTGGTTTTGAATGCCTCAGAGCAGATTGTTAAGACGTACCAATATAACCGGCTATGTCCTCAAACTCTGGTTTGTTAGCAATTAGCTCCTCTTTGGTTGGAATGTTGATGCCCATGTAACACGGGAACCGGATTGGAGGTGAAGCGATTCGAATGTGAACCTGCGAGACACTAAATGTAAGACCAAACATATTCCAAAAAGTCAGATAAGTAAGTTAGAAATTCAATTTACCTCTGTGGCGCCTGCTTCCTTTAGCAGTTTAATAATAGGGGAGATGGTGTTGCCCCTGACGATAGAGTCGTCGATGAGCACCACTCGTTTGCCAGCAAAGTTGTCGGTTAATGCCCCAAACTTCTTGGCCACTCCAAGCTGACGCAGGCGAGTGTTTGGCTGAATGAACGTTCTGCCCACATATCGGTTCTTGCAAAGTACCTCTACATAGGGAAGGCCGGACTACAGAAATACACATTTTAATGCTTTGTAATGCTACTATGAGAACCAATAAGGTGTAAGAAAAATCTTTACTCACAACTTGTGCATATCCTAAGGCTGCAGGTGTGGCTGATTCTGGAACAGTGCTTACTACATCAGCGTCAGTGGGGGCCTCAATGGCCAACTGCTGTCCACAGCGCTGCCTGACTGTATATACCATCTGACCTATGACAAAATAAGGCACAAACACTATAACACTGTCTTTACTGTAAGATAGTCACATTAGAAGAATAACTGCTGAGGTAAAGGGCTAAGTTTATCATTTTATTTAAACTGAACCACCATTGTTACTGAATTTATGTTTATTCATGGGAATAATAATGACATGCTGCAAATGTGGTTCTTGTTTTTGATACCAAAGAGATTATTTTAAAAAATCTATTTATAGATTATATATTAAAACTTGCCTTCAAATATGGAGTCCGGCCTAGCAAAGTAAACATACTCAAAAATGCAGAAGGCCGGATTGTCTCCCTCTGGGCGTGAGACAACACTTAAACTCCTCACGCCATGTTTTGATATCTGCACTATTTCTCCAGGTTGCACTTCACGATAATACCTGAAAAAAATAAACATTTTAACTAATACACCATAAACAAACAAGCTAATAGATTAAATATTTTAAAACTAAGTCAAATCAAACTAAGTGCTTCGGTTTTGAATTCTAGCAATGTTCAGATAGTCATGACAATGTAAGCATACTTTGCTCCAATGGACTGGAAGCTACAGGACTCGGATGAGACCACCCAACCTTCTGTGTCTCCCTCTCCACCACCTAAAAAGGAAAATGGTTGGAATAAGTACCCAAAAGTTCACATCTAACAGGTAGGTTGTAAACACAGATACATTTTTGCATATATACTTGCATATTGCATGTGTTTCCTGATTGGATAAGCTTGTTCTGCACACACCTGAGCTGTATAGTTTGGAGATGGGTACCAGACGCCCAATACAGAGAGGCCTGTTTCCATAGGGGTCTCTAACGGCATAGATCACATCTTTATACATCACTAGCAGCGAGTACGATGTGGGCGTCTCCATCATTAGTTTCTTAATACTGAGGAACAACAAAAACACGCATACAGTCTATTAAGATAAGGGGGTCTCAAGTGTGGCAATCCTTTCAGATGTTCTTGTGATGCATAACTTGCCGAGCCACCCAATCAGGAGTGTCAAGTTCCTCCATGGGAGGAGTCAACGCAAGCAGCTGGGTGATGAGCTCACTGTCCGATCCAGTGGAAAGGCCAACCCCATGTCGCATAACCTGCAACATGCAAATTTTCACGCATAATTTATATTCAAATTAAATATTCCCACCCTTCCACTACAAAAGGTAAGTACAGTTTTCCATAATCCCCCAAAATCACCACCCACCTTTTTGCGCAGTGCAGAAGCATTGACCAGCTCTCCATTGTGTGCCAGTGCGATTTTTCCATGCAGGATGTCCACCACGAAAGGCTGGCAGTTCTGCAGTTCCGAGATTCCCGTGGTGGAATAGCGTGTGTGTCCAATGCCTAAGTTGCCATTGCGCAGCTTCAGCAAATCATCAGGTTTAAAGGCTGTATTCACTAATCCCATGCCCTGTAAAAGAGAGAGAGAGAGAGAGAGAGAGAGAGAGAGAGAGAGAGAGAGGGAGAGATTGCATTTGTTTTCAAAGACATCTGATCATGCAAACAAAGCTGTATTTTAAAATATAACACATAAACAGTATGTGTAATAGTATGTACATTTAATTTTCTGCAGTACCTTTAAGGTGGTGTATGTTGGGGGGTTTGTTCCTGTACTCGTGACAATTCCAGCACTCTCTTGACCCCTATATAAACAAAATATAATTACGTCAAAAACGTAATTATTCAGAAAGTCACCATTTTGTGGTGTACACAAAAAATAAAAGCGCACAACATTCATTTGTGTGTAAATTTGTTTTTTATTAAACTGAAAATGCATACACCATGTACAACCCATGCAGTTTGAAAAAAGTGATATTGCATGTGAAAAGCAATTAGATCTCGCTGCAGCAACATGTCTTGGCTGGATCAACAATGCGTCTCTCCCATAAATCGTTCTCTCCCCACCGTCTTACACCAACAATATCAAATCAAGCCAAATCTGTTTTATGAGTCAGTGGCTGCACAGCGTGTGATGAAAGCGGATCAAACTGGTTTGTGTGAAACTGTTAGGCTGAATGAGAATGAGGAAGGGGGAGGGGCAGAGATAGAGAGAGCGAGAGAAAGAAAGGGTGACTAAAAGCTTGAGGAAACAGGAACATAATTTATAACACAATTCCTTAAGATAATGACCCAACATGCTCAAGAGACATTCATAATAGAGCCTCAGCACAGCCAAAAGCCTCTGAGCCTTTTCTAGATGCCTTATTGAGAGAGATTGACGAAGCAAGTGCAGCTCACTCGCCAAGCCACTTCTCACATTTCCTCCCCGCCCCTCCCCCACCGCACGCAGCTTAAGCCAGTCATGAGGCTGTTCTCAGTCACGTGGGTGTTCCTAACTGGCTCAGTCGTCTGGTTGCCTTGGACACTGAGCTTAAAGTCAACAGGGAGGGGGAGCAGAGAGGATAAAGGCAGAAACGCACAAACAGAAGCCATTTCTAGGCAAGCTTAGAAACATGGAGGCTGAAACAGAGCAACAAAGGAACGCTGGGGAGGAAAAAAGGCAGAGGGGAACATCCACACATTGGAGAGGGGAGGAAGTCAAAGCTCTGCTTTCCGTGTGGAGGGAGAGACAGGCATGGGAAGAGGAAGAGAGCAGGGCCAAGTATGAGGCCATCTCAAGCCGGCTGAGAGAGCTTGGGGTGTGTAGAGACTGGTTAGACTGCAAGGCCCAGAGTAGGAATATGGCTCTTCCAGACTGGAGGCCTACACAGCCGCTCTACAAACAGTCTTCTGCAGACAACAGATCACTGACCCAAAGGCCGTACGTGGCAGATGAAGAGGTGACAGTGATCAATAGAAGAGATGAGCCTGCAAATTTCCAGGAAGGTAATTTTCAGAAATAGTAAGTTATAGTAAACAACAAGGTCAGATAAAGGTAATTAGAATATGTTCTTTTTTTTTTTTTAAGTATTTTACATGCAACTAATTATTTAAAAAAATACTACATACAAAGTCACATTTTTGCATAATTTATCCAACAGATTTCAGCCTATTAGTCAATGAAAGTTAGCTTTCCTTGACTAATAAAAATTATATATAAAAGTTAAAACTTAGTTGTTTTTATAATAAAATTAGCAAATAAAATGTGTTATGTTGTTCACACCTAACATTCCTAGATCAAATGTCACACAAACATGTTAACTTATTTACTGCCTTCTAAGGTTTGGAAGGAGGAAGACATTGGTCTGACAAAGAAGTTCGAGCTCTTCTTAACGTCTGGGCCGACCGAGAGGTTCACAAGCAACTCCAGCGCTCCCACAGAAACAAAGCCATCTTCCAAGAGATGGCACGGCGTCTTGAACGCCAACATGGTGTGGTGCGGGACTGGAGACAATGTCGCACCAAATACAAGAACCTGAAATACGACTACAAAGTCAGCAAAAGTCAAGGCCGACTAATGAGGTTTAGTGCAGAGCTTGACTCTATACTAGAGGGAAAAAACTATGAAGGCAGTTTTGAGGAGGTTGTGATGTCCAGGCAAACCATTGATAGAGACCAGGTGACTACGAGGCGCCAACCCGACGAAGAACAGGTTATCAAAATTGACGATGGTAAGACTTCAGTTTACAAAAAAGTAGCATTGTTAGGTTTCACTTATCTAAAAACTTCACTTTCTCCAATTGTGAAGACGAAAGTTTGGCAGAGATGCAAACCATAATGAAAACAGCTAACCATTCACTGATGGCAAGCGAGGCGGGTAAGTCTGATTCCAGTTCCATGGAAAACAAATGTTATTTAAATACATACTGCCTTCACGAAGTATATCTTTGCAACATTTCTCCCTCAGCAACAACAGCAGCGGCAGCAAATGAGGTAAATGTGATCACGGTGCACGACTCCGGCAGGAACTGGAGCGAGGAGGAGGTGGCGGCACTGCTTCAGATCTGGGGAGAAGAAGCGATCCAACGACAGCTACAAGGGTCAACCAGAAATAAAGACATATTTGTGCAGATTTCCCGAAGGCTTCTGCAACAGGGGGTAGAAAGAGACTGGAAACAATGTCGCACCAAGTACAAAAATCTGAAATATCTCTACCGTTCTCTGCAAAGAGGAAAGGCCGATATCGGAGACCCTCGTCGTCTAATGAGGTTTTACGACCAGCTGGATGCCCTTTTGTCCAAGCCTCCTAGAAGTCGCTTGAATTATGCAGAGTTCCCCAACACAAATAGTTTAATGAGGAATTCCACAATGTTCAGTACTCCAGAGTTTGAGGAGCATTCAATGGGTGGAGAACCTCATGAGGACAATGACATCGTTGCAGTCAGATACGAAGAGTCACTTTTAAATGAAGCCGCTGTGAGATCTGCTGGTATTTCTGCCAGGGTTTTTCAGAACCAAGCTGGGACAGAAGACATTTTAAGGTCAGAGAAAGTGACAAACGTGGAATTTGAAATGCCTGAAATCAACACCATGATGTTAAAGTCAGTCAGGAACCCTCAAATAGAATTCGAAGAGCATCTCTCCTCTGACTCTGTCACTGCTGTAATTTTTGAAGATGGCCAAAATTATACAAGAAACACAGGTAATATTGTTAACTATGAATACCAGTGGTTCTCAACTGACTCCACATTTTTAATGGACGTGCGAGACACAATAAATGTGTCCTTAAAAAATCTAAATGTGGCCCAAACAAATCTATAATTAAATATTTCTAAAGCCAATATTAAACATAAATTCAACATTTGAGAACCACTGAATGACATCACAAAGTACTTCATTTAAAATTAAGTGTAAAAAAATGTACCTAATCTCAGTGTGTTCATATGTTTGCAACACAGACAACAGAGACCCACCGTGCACAAGAGGAGAACATGTGATAGGTACCACAGGAAGAAAGCGAAAGGCTATTGATGAAGGTTTTTTCATAATATTCTTATTATAGGAATATTGGCATAGATATCATGCTGAGAAATTATCAGATTACGGTTTTAATAAGATGTGATTCTGTCTTGTGACTACAACCTCTTAACAGAACCAATAAACACACAAACCCAAGACTATGCAAAGGACTTTTTGTAACAGAATGAAATGTGACTTCATTTATAGACAACAACCTACTGACAACATGAACAATACTTACCTGTTCAGCTATTTAAATGTCTGAATGAAACCAGTATAATGCACTTTATTATTCAACACATCAGAAAACCCCATTATTTGCTAATATTATGTAATACATTACTATTCGTTTGACTTTATACATACTAAGTAACCTGGCACGTCCTTTGACACACTTCTAACTTTGTTGACTTTGTTTAGGGGACCGTTTGATATGTAAACAGTTTCACCAAAGCACTGATGATGGGGAAAGCAGCACGGATTGGTCGGAAAATATAGACTTTCAATGCAAAGAAGAGGAGGATCAATACATTCCCATCATGGAAATCGCGTCTGTTTGTTCTATGGCGTCTAATGCAATCACGTCCTATCAATCGGTAAGAAGATACAATGGAAGTCTATTGATCAGTGATTTTAATACTGCATTGTCTTATTGTATTGCAATCTGCTACAGTCATTGCTTTCGTGTTGCGTAACTATAGACTATATCTGTATACAAAACGCACGAGTAAGATAAAAAGCAGGCAATTGCAAAGGTCGTTGGCACATTTTCACTACACAACGTTATTAGATTACAGAACATGCGAACATACGGAAAAGTTGAAGTGTTGATCGGATGTGAAACACTAAATCGTAAACAAATATATTCGTTTTAGGGGGAATAAGTGATCTCTTAGACTTTTCAGAACACGCAAGAAACGTGGTTAATAAAACATCAGTCCACGTTACGTACGTCTACGTTAGCAGCATCATACACACCTGTGTTGTAAAGCAACAAGTCCAAGTGTTAATATCTGGGCGACCTCTAGTTGTGTTGGCCATTCTCCTGCTGCGACACAGCCGAAGACCCCGCATTCCTCCCCAATGCCCGACTCCTCAAACTCCATGTCCCTCCGTCCAGATCTGTGCGCCGGGGTTTGTAGTGGCTGAGCGTGTTGCCGATTTCACTCGAAACACGTGTTTCCTTATTCTGGGAAGCGAGTGACAATAGACGTAACAACAGAAATGATCAAATGAACAATAACGCGGACACGAACGATTTAAAACGAAAGAAAATGACCAGTAAAACAACAACATAAAGTGTGCAAAGTCGAGTCGTTAAATTGCAAAGAAAGCTCTCAAAAGCCTTGCGCCATACCTGTCTCCAAACCACGTGTCTTATAACTTCAGCATAGTTTGCGGAGAAGTATCAGCGTGGATATTTGCTTTTCAAACATCAATAGATAAGTTTTTTTTCTTTAAAAGAAAGGAGAAAGGGATTTGCCCACGTGGTGAAGATGGCATTATTCTGATTGGTTTTGGGTAAATCGGCAGAGTGTCGTAACCGCTTTGCCCTTGTAAAAATAAGCGATTCTCGCTCCCCTCGCCACACGGTTATTCCCACAGGAACTTACTGAAAGTTTTGTCTTTAAGCCTTTGACTCGGAATAATCAGGTTTCGTTTTTGCAGGAAAACAGAGCCTCGACAAAAATGCAGAACACAACAGGTACGTTGCGTTTGGTTTGTTTGACTTGTTTACCGAACCTCAAGTGTGCGGTGGCGCAGTAAACACGCGTGCAACCACACGCTATGCATGCATCTGATGCTTTAGTTACTTAATATAATGGCATAACATTAGCGCTATTTCTTGATCACGTAATATGGTGGTATCAGTTATTTCAGCCTAGTTAATATTTATAATCTGTCATTTATGTTATAAAATCATGTAACAAAATCAGAGCAGTCGTTGTGGAGTTAACAGGTTGTTGAATGTTATTGTTTTATACACAGAACTGAAACTGGGCAAAAAGCTGAACGAGGGTAAAACCAAGCAGATTTTTGAGCTTGTGGATGAGGCGGGACATGTTCTGGTCCAGTCCAAAGACCAGATCACAGCAGGCAATGCGGTTCGGAAGGATCAGATGGAGGGCAAAGCCGCTATTGCCAATAACACCACCAGCAGTGTGTTCAAACTATTGCAGGACGCTGGTGAGCTTTTTTGAAATGATTTAGTAACTATTATTTTAAGCTTTAGTTATGCATTACATTTGTATAATGCCAGACATGAAGGTTTATGTAGGGCGTCTAATTTAAAAATGATTCCCACAACCACAGCAATTTTAGTGAATTTAAGTTAGTGTGCACCATGTGCATCTCATGATAAAAGCTACACACTGTGAAATTCTGTCTTGTGATAGAAACCTGCCCTCTCCAATTAAACTGAGTGACACACTGTGTAACTTCAGTGTAAAAGTGTGTGTCTTTCAATCTTGTGCTCTTAATGGTTTTGAAATATGAACTTCTGAGAACTTTGATCCACATAGTCCTGGCATAAATGTACCATTTTCTTTTCAGGATTCAAGACGGCGTTTGTAAGGAAACATTCTGAGACTGCCTTTGTGGCGGCCCACTGCGAGATGATACCTATCGAGTGGGTTTGCAGACGAATCGCCACAGGCTCCTTCCTTAAACGGAACCCTGGTGTCAAGGAGGGCTACCGCTTCGCTCCTCTAAAGATGGAAATGTTCTTCAAGGTTTGTTTGTTTTTTTTAAAGTAGGATTTAGGTAATGAACAAGAAATTCAACAATGCACCACTTGAGAGCCGAAAGCTTTGGTAGCGTTTGTTAGCAGTGGTTGGTCAAGAAGTTGGTTGAAAGAGAAGTAATTTCTCACATATTGATTCCCGCCATTTTGAGTTTCCTCTATTATTATTTTCAGGATGACGCCAATAATGATCCTCAGTGGTCAGAGGAGCAGTTACTGGCTGCTGGTTTTGAGCTGGCAGGCCTGACCATCGGCCGCTGTGAGGTGGACATCATGAGCAAAAGCACTGTGGCCATTTTTGAAGTTCTGGAGAAGGCCTGGGCCACACAGGACTGCACTCTGGTGGATATGAAAGTAAGAGCATACTAAACACCTTGTAAAGCCAGATTAAAGTCGAATTGTTCTGTTTGTTTAGTAAAATGTAGGTGAAAGTTGAGGTTTAATGCTAATAATTGTTTATTTTAGATAGAATTTGGTGTGAATGTGACCACTAAAGAGATTGTGCTGGCGGATGTCATTGACAATGACTCATGGAGGCTTTGGCCGGCTGGGGATCGCAGTCAGCAGAAAGACAAACAGGTGAATTAATCACCATTTTTCCAGTAATTGATTTATTGAAGCATCAATGAAGCAATTGGCCTGCTGTTACTATCATGAGACTTCCAGGAACATCTGAGCATCAGTGGGTGTTCAATGTTGTGTCCTGTGTTCAGGTGTACCGTGACTTGAAGGAAGTCACTCCAGAGGCCATGCAGATGGTGAAGAGGAACTTTGAGTGGGTTGCTGAGCGAGTGAAGGTATTTACCTGTGCATCTCCTGCCCAGCAACATAATTTGCCAAGTGACTTTATAAATGTAGTTTTATAGACACGTATTGCACTGTTCTTTCTGTGTTATACCTGTTTATATTTAAACTGTATTTAATGTTAAATGTTGACTGTAGCCAGTAGCATTCTTGTGACCCCATGAGGGCTCCCAGTGACCTTGTTATCCCTCTTCCTCCTAAAAATTGGGAATCTTTCCCAGTCTGTTAGAACCTCACAACAGACACTCACACATTGTCTGGTTGTTGGTTCAGAATGCATTTTAAAGTATACAGTGAATAAATTAATGAGCAAGAAGTGCATTAGGCCTCACATCTTCTCAGTCCTCTCAGTATAAAAGATACTTGAGGATAGTAAAACATGATAATGACATTTTTCAGTCACAATAGGATCAATGTTTGCCTGGACACTATAGTAGGCATCTCATGAGCATCATCATGCTCTCATCATTACTCACGGAAATGTGTTTTTTTTGCATGTAGCTGCTACTGGAGTCACAGGCCAGAGGAAGAGTTGTGGTTCTGATGGGTTCTACCTCAGACGTGGCTCACTGTGAGAAGATCCGTAAGGCCTGTGTTTCATATGGAATCCCCTGCCACCTTAGAGTGACCTCGGCCCATAAAGGCCCTGATGAGACACTCCGTATCAAAGCTGAATATGAGGGTGACTGTCTACCTGAATTTTATTTGATGTTGCCCTAATAGATGCTGTTTATGACCTTTTAAAATGCATTTGCATACATAACAATAATAGCTATTGCTTGTGTTTTCTTTTCAGGTGATGGAATACCCACCATATTTGTTGCAGTTGCAGGGAGAAGCAATGGCTTAGGCCCTGTGATGTCGGGAAACACAGCCTACCCTGTTATTAATTGCCCCCCTATTACCCCCGATTGGGGCGCACAGGATATCTGGTCATCTCTTCGCATGCCTAGTGGTACTAGATTTAAATGTTTCAGTACTTATTATTTGTGTTTCATTTGTATGTATGTGACCTTCTATAATTTTATTTTTAATTTTTTGTGTGTAAGGACTATGTTTCTGTGCACATTTTTGTGTGGCACAATTTGCACCTAATACTAAAATGATCTCTTATCTTTCTTTCT